>JBAMBQ010005476.1:0-27112 GCA_037044495.1 Stegana nigrithorax | reverse complement strand
GCTAGTTCCTTTTCATCTGTTTTATTTTTTTATAATTTCTGGCATCTAGTAACATTTAGTGTCAGTTTGTCTATACTGAAATATTCTCCAATTGCGTCGATATATTTTATGAAAAGTTCTTCATCTTTTATTTCCAAAGCGTTGGTTTTCTCGGGATCGAAATGGTTTCTTAAAATGGTAATTATGGTATCCCTGTCAAACATCCTTGCCATGATTATTTTTCTATGTGAATTAAATATTTTAAGATTCTATAATGTCAATGTACTTGCATTTTTCTTCGATATAATAATTTGCCAATTATACATTTTGACTGGGTTTTTCGAAATGTTAACTTCTTTATAATTACGATAGTAGCATGTTATGCCTAGAAATGCTGTTATCTCTTTGTGATTCTATGGCAAGGGAAATTTTTCAATATAAGATATTTTCTTTCGGTTTGATACCTTCGCCTGTTACAACGTGACCTAAAAATTCAGTTCCTCGTTTCATAAATTCGGACTTGTAAAATTTTTTTTTTTTTTCGCAGACGTTGTGGTAGCGCACTACCAAACAAGAGGACTTACGAAACCAGACCTAGTGTCTGTTCCACAGCTACGACCGATAATGGTCAACAGCTGCTTTATCTACTTAACAAATATTATTATTACTAGAAGATTACAAAAACTAATTAATAAAATTAAAAACTAAATTAAAATTAATACAAATATACATAGTAAAAATTCAAATAAGTAACTAATTCTATCTAATTTCATTAAACCTACGAGTAAGAAGAGATTTTAAAGAGGAAGAGGAGGCTATGTTAGAAAATAAATGATAGTTAGAGTTATAAGCCAAACACATAACATAAAAGGGATCATGCAGTAAGAAAGATGATCGTGCAGTGTTTAGTCTAATGGGAAAATAATATCTTGTTGAACGCGAAGGCACATTAAAGTTTATTTTCCCGAGGAGATAAGGCGAATTGACTTTTCCGTTTATCAGGTTATGAAAAAAAAGTATACCTAACACGGATCTCCGACTAGCTAAAGTAGGAAGATTAATCAATTTAAGGCGGGAATGGTATGAAGGAAGGCGAATTGCAGAATTCCAGTTTAATCCACGCAACGCAAAAAGCAAAAATTGTTTTTGGACAGATTCAATTCGGTCAGAATATGTTGTGAGTTGGGGATTCCAAACACATGAAGCATATTCTAAAATCGGACGAACCAAAGAAGTAAAAAGCTGCTTGGTGGTATAAGGATCATTAAATTCTTTAGACCATCTCTTAATAAAGCCAAGAACACCTCTAGCTTTATTAGTGGTCATGAGAATGTGAGAACTAAAGTTAAGTTTCGGGCACATCAAAACACCTAAGTCGTTAAATTCATAAACACGTGCTAAGGTAGAACCATTTAAGGAGTAGGAATACAACCTAGGTTTGCTACGAGTGAAAGACATAACTTTACACTTTTCACAATTTAGGTAAAGAAAATTATCCTTACACCACTTTGAAAGTTGATCGAGGTCTTCTTGAAGAAGATTCTGATGAAGAAAGGAATCTAGAGTAAAACAAAGTTTTACATCATCAGCAAACATAAGCACATGAGAATGCTTAATAACCGATGGAAGGTCATTTATGAAAATGTTAAAAAGCAAAGGACCTAAGTGGCTGCCCTGTGGGACACCAGAATGGACATTAATATTTTTAGAAACACAGCCATTAAATAAAACTTTTTGGGACCTACGTCTTAAATAGCTATCAATCCACATTACAAGTTTAGGCGAGAAGCCAAACCAATCAAATTTGGTAAGAAGCAACGAACGGCAAACACTATCAAATGCTTTACTGAAATCAGTATAAATAACATCTGTCTGACAATAACGAGTAAATCCACTGGAAACAAGTGAAGTGAACTCCAGAAGATTTGTAACTGTTGAACGTTTTTTAGAGAAGCCATGTTGAGATATACTCAAATTCGGAATAATATAATGCTGAAGCTGATCAGTAATTATATGTTCCAGTAACTTCGGTATTGCGCATAGCTTAGCAATACTTCGGTAGTTTGAAATATCCCTTTTACTACCTTTTTTGTGGAGAGGCAAAATGCAAGATTGTTTCCATATCATAGGAAAGGAAAAGGTCGTAACCGATAAATTAAACAACTTACAAAGAGGATGATGTAAAGCGTTGGCACAGTACTTTAAAACGCATGCAGGAATACCGTCAGGGCCAGCAGAAAAAGTGGGTTTAATAGCTAATAAATAAGACAGAAGCATTTTTTCATCAATAAATAAACAATTGATTGGGTAAGAGGCCTCTGTACATGGGTCGGGGTAAAAATTAAGTGAGGCAGAACTATCACTATAGTTATTCTGGAAGAAACTGGCAAATAAATTGCAAATATCAACATTATTAGTAAAAGTATATAGGAAAAGTATTAGACCTGCGTTTTGAATTTATAAAATTATTGAACGACTTAGGATCACGTTTAATATTGATTTTAACGTTAATTAAATACGAATTATAGTAAGATATATTCGCGTGATTAAAATTGTTGCGCGAGACAGTATAATTTGCGTTATCAACTGCCAAACCGGTACGATTAAATTTATTAAACAGACGATTTTTACGATTTTTTAACCGAATTGAATCGCGGGAAACCATGCTGGTCTATTAGACTAAGGGAAAACCTCAACTTTAAGAACGCAATTATTGAACAATTTAGTAAAAAAAGTGCACAGCTTCATCGATATCAATCATGGAATTTAAAATAGACCAATCCGTATTTAAAAGAAACTGGTTAAGCTTACCTAAATCATTTTTTTTTAAAATAAAAAGATTTATCAGCTTTCCCAATAGATGAATTCGATGAAGAGGTCTTTTTTTTTTTTTTTTTTTTTTCGCAGACGTTGTGGTAGCGCACTACCAAGCAAGAGGACATACGAAACCAGACCTAGTGCCTGTTCCACAGCTACGACCAAATGGTCAACAGCTGCTTTATCTACTTAGCAAATTTTTACTTATAGATTAAAAAACACTAATTACAAAAATTAAACAAACTAAATTAAAATTAATACGACATTTAATAGACTAAATTAAAATAAGTATCTAATTCTATGTAATTTCATTAAAACTACAAGTAAGAAAAGATTTTAAAGTGTGAGAAGAGGCTATGTTAGAAAATAAGTGATAGTTGGAGTTATAAGCCAAACACATAACATAAAAGGGATGATGCAGTGGGAAAGACGATCGTGCAGTGTTTAGTCTAATGGGCAAATAATATCTTGTTGAACGTGAATGCACGTTAAAATTTATTTTCCCAAGAAGATAAGGAGAATTGACACTGCCGTTAATCAGGTTATGAAGAAAAAGAATACCTAACACGGATCTCCGATTAGCTAAGGTAGGAAGATTAATCAATTTATGGCGGCACCGGTATGAAGGGAGACGAATTGCAGAATTCCTGTTTAATCCACGCAACGCAAAAAGCAAAAATTGTTTTTGGACAGATTCAATACGGTCAGAATATGTTGTGAGTTGGGGGTTCCAAACACATGAAGCATATTCTAAAATCGGACGAACCAAAGAAGTGAAAAGCTGCTTGGTGGTATAGGGATCATTAAATTCTTTAGACCATCTCTTAATAAAGCCAAGAACACCTCTGGCTTTATTAGTGGTCATGAGAATATGAGAACCATAGTTAAGTTTCGGGCTCATCAAAATACCTAAGTCGTTAAATTCATAGACACGTGCTAAAGTAGAACCGTTTAAGGAGTAGGAATACAAGCTAGGATTGTTACGAGTGAAAGACATTACTTTACACTTTTCACAATTAAGGTAAAGAAAATTATCCTTACACCACATTGAAAGTTGATCGAGGTCTTCGTGAAGAGGATTCTGATGATGAAGTGAATCCAGAGTAAAACAAAGTTTTACATCATCAGCAAACATATGCACATGAGAATACTTAATTACCGATGGAAAGTCATATATGAAAATGTTAAAAAGCAAAGGACCTAGTGGGTATAATCAGCAGTGTGGAGAAGAGAGTAGACGAATTTTATAGGGTCGACATGAGCTGTGAAAATTGTATCACAAGAAAAAATAGGAATATAAGAGCAAGTTAAAAATATATTGCAATTGTTAACCGAAACTTTTACACAAAGAAACTCAATGTTATCAGAGAAAGGGGTAACTACTTCATCAGCACATAGGGATGATCTAACAGAAATCAGGACACCACCACCAATTCTCGCAGATCGATCTCTTCTAAAAGTTACAAAACTACTATTAAAAATCTCTGAGTTAAGGACTTCTGGACGGAGCCAGGTTTCAACAAAAAAAAATAATATCAGAATCAAAAGAAAAGCTATCAAGAAATAACTTTTTGAGTTTAGAATTAATTCCTCTAACGTTTTGAAAAGATACTAGCTACTATTTTTTCCTGTTTTGCAGCACTTTTTGCGTTTTTAGGTACCGGAACCAAATTAGCAACAATAGGTGGTGCTTTATTCCGATCTTTGTAATCATATTCATGCACAATACAATTACTAGGCCAAAAGTCGGGCTTAAGCCATTCCGCGAAATAATCGGACGGAACAATAATTTTAAAGGAAGAAATAGAGCGATTATTGGCAAACTTAAATTTATAGATAATAGGATTAAAAATGGATTGACATTTAGAAACTATGTAATGATGAACATCACATTCAGTAGTATCAATGGCCAACCGGGAGACAAAGGTAGCTTTAGTGACAGGAACGATAACTAAGGGCTTAGGTGCAATTTTGACAGAAGGCTGTATAGTTGGCACAATAGCAGGGTTAGACACACCTGTATTAACTGCCACAGCAAAAGAAACTGGAGGAGAAACTGACATAGGAGTTGAATACACCTGGTCGCTATTTTGATTTGAGCAACTGGGAGTATTTAGGCTGTCATCAGCACTAATAACTATTGTAGGGGATACTTTTGTTTTAGAAGATTTGGCCTTCTTCCGTTTAGGAGACAAATCAGCACATTTGTACTCCTCAAAAGATTTTTCATAAACTTCAAGCTTTTCGCCAAGCCGTTTATAATCTTTAACTAATTCTGAAAACGCATTACGCGAATTCATTACAAATTTGGAAAAATTAATCTCCGAAGGGCGGCAGTCAGGACACGACCAGCGTAAGCCATTATTTTTGGCAATGCTGTCAACGATTCTACCAGTTAGGTCGGCACAAGCGACATGTGCATGGTTGTCGCACATCCAACACGATACCGAAGCGGTGGCAACATCGAGTGCCTTCTTACACTTCGCGTAACAACAAGCCATAGTAGAAAAATTTAATAAATAAAAATAAAAAGAAAATATAAATAAAAAATAGATGAGGAAAAATTTAAAATATTTAAAATTAACTGAAGGATTTCAAAGGAAACAGAAGCCAAAAAGTATGCAATTAAATTTAATAAAAGCAGAAGAAAGTACTAAAAAAGGAAAGTGAAAGTTTGAACGATAAAATTTATACAGTCACTCACTATGCAACAATTACACTATAGTCGCGCACAAAACAGATGTTTGCTGATTGTTTACAAAAACAATACAATGCAAAGCACCAAAAGCACAAAATTATTTATGAAGAAATTAAAATTTAATAAAATCACTTCACCAGAGAGCACCGAATAAATCAAATGCCACCACCGATAATTAATAGAAATATACTAATGTTAACGCACAATTTAGTGAACGAACACAAGTTTATATGCAAAAAATAAATAAAATAGCGGAGAGCAAACTAAGCACGACTATTACAAGACACAACGAAAAAATTTTTTGGACTGTTAAATTACTCTGAACCACTTAAAAATGTTGTTGATTGATTCAACATGTTCGTTTAGAGACGTTGAAAATGTTATACAAGTATTGTTCTCTATATACACTAAGCATATTTTCTTAGTATAGTCCGATAGTACATTATTCATTAAACGTTGAAATGGTGCTGGGGCTGTTTTAAGCCAAATGGCATACGAAGAAATTCGTTGTGGCCACCTTCGACACAAAAAGCAGTTTTGTGTATATCTGATTCCTTAATTTTAATTTGATGGAATCATTTAGCCAAATCCAATGAAGTGAAGTATTGGCATCTTCTCAGTTTTTCAAGAATTTGTTCCATACTGGGGATTGGGAAACAATCATTAATGGTAACTTCGCTTAGCTTTCGATAATCTATAATTAGATTTTCCGTTGGCATTTTCTTTGGAACTATCCAAACGAGTGCAGAATACGGGCAATGGCTGTGTCTAATGACTCATTTTTTTAACATTTCTTTAATTTGTTCTTCTATTTCAGTTTTCTGTACATAAGGATAACGGTATTTCTTAGCTGCAATGAAAGTGTTGTCTGTTGTTCTAATCTGATGCTTTGGCATGTTTGTAAACGAAAGGTCACTGTCCTCAGCGTAAAAAATATTTTTAAACTTTTTTATTACATGTAACCCATTTTTTTTTTCTTTCAAATTTAGGTGTTCCGTTCTTATCTGATCTAGAATCGGTTCTTCAAAGGTTTTTTTCATATCGTAAACACAAAAGTTCCTTTCCTCACGATCTTGCAGTCGTGGGCAGAATTCATGAACTGTATGGTCATTTTCTTTTTCCTTTGGAGTACAATTTTCATTCGTTATTTCCGTTGGATTTTTATTTTTCTTGGATAGAAATTGTCTTGGTAATTCGTTATCACCAATTTTGATTTTATTTTGTTTAAAATTAATTATTGGGTTTAATGGTATCAATATGTTATTACAAATTAAACCACCATAATTGATATAGAATTTACAAACGAGAAATACCAATTTTTTATCGTAGTTTCCGAACTCTTTAAAGGTGGGAATGGCTAATTTTTCGTTTATTACAACCGTGTGTTGTAGAGTTCTTATTATTGATCGTGCCATTGGTATCCTCCATTTGGGATAACATAGTCCTGGATTAATTAAAGAATTTATGGCACCTGTGTCAATTATGAACTGTAGGTATCCGATTTTTATTTTGATTTTTATATGTGGGGTCCCCTCTGAGGCTGGTAAATGAAAATTTCCTACCGGGTTAGCTATCTTTTCAAGGTTTCCTACTTTCATTGGTTCAACAGGTGGTTGTTGGTTTAAGTTTTGTTAAAAGTTGTTGTTTTGTAAGTTTTGTCCTTGGTAGTGGTTTCTCCTGTTGCCATTGTTATGATCGTATTTGAATTATTATTATTTTGCTTATTGTGGTTGTTGTTATGTCAATAACTAGGATTATAGTTTTCACCACGAAAATTACTATTTTGGTAATTTGGATTATTGTTTTGATTGTTGCCACCATTAGTGTGGTTATTTCAGTTATTATTTTGTACGAGGGTTGCCTTTTATTTTTCGGGATTAGGCAACCCTAGTGTTGCAATCTGGCAACTGCCAGCTCTATCGTAAAGTTTGACATTTTTGAGGTTATACGTACTCAGAACGTTTTGACATACGAGCGCTATTTGTGTTGTTTACAGTAACTTAAAAGATTCATGTCGCCCAAAATATGGAATTAAATCGTGAAAGTTTTCGTGCGATTATTTTTTACAACTTTCGACGTGGATTAACTCAACAACAGTTAATCGATGAACTTAATTCAATTTTTGGCGATGAAACTCCATCAAGGACCAGTGTTTATCGATGGTATGGTGAATTCAACCGAGGTCGTAGTTCACTCCAAGACGAATTTCGTGAAGGTCGTCCAAAATCAGTTGTTGTTCCAGAAACCATTGATGCTGTGCGCCAACTGATATTGGAAGATCGTCATGTGACCTATCGTGAGATTGAGACAACCTTAGGCATTAGTGGGACCAGCATACATTCAATATTGCATGAACATTTGAGCTCTCACACATCGGCTCAAACAACTGCATTTTTGAGCACTCAAAACATCGATTTGATGAGTCATCCGCCGTATAGTCCTGACTTGGCACCGAATGACTTCTTTTTATTCCCGTACGTAAAAAATGAAAGGTCAACGTTTTTCGATACCTGAAGAAGCGGTTGATGCGTTTAGAATGCATGTTTTGGAGATACCTCAATCAGAGTGGCAAAGGTGCTTCGACAATTGGTTCAAACGCATGCAAAAGTGTATAGATCTTAATGGGGAATATTTTGAAAAACAATATAGCTATTTTCGATGATTAATATTTATTATTGTTTTCTAATCCCGAAACATAAAAGGCAACCCTCGCACCTAGTAATTCCTGTTATTAAGGTGGTTATTGTTGTTATTATTATTTCGATTGTTATTTTGTCTTTGGTTGTCCTTGATGCAATATTGCCATGGCAGATTCCAGGGATTATGGTCTGCGGCAATTAAGAACGGTTTTCATTGGTTCTGGTATTTTGGTAATGAAAATATGTAATTCCGACCGGATATAACTCCTTACGCATTCTACTGTTCCTGGTCCTGCGCCAAGAACTTGTTTTGTTTTTGAATTGAGGGCACTAAGTTTTCGTTTTATACCCTGTACCAAAAAATGGTAAAGGGTATATTAAAGTTGTGCAAATGAATGTATCAGGCAGAAGGAGGCGTCGCAGACCCCATAGTCTGTCCGTATAAACGCACGAATCTCGGAAACGGTAAGACCTAAAATTACCAAATTTGGCATGAAGACTCTCCTAAGCAATAGGCATAACGGGTTTATTTTTTTTTTTCGATATTCAACCTATAACATACAACTGCCATAGGAACGATCGGTCGAAAAACCACATTTCCTAACCATTTTTTTTAAGATTTCTTCACAAAATTTTTGATTTAATCGTTCTAACTAATACCCAATGACATATCTAAATATTATGTATATCGGTTCACTATATTATATAGCTGCCAAATCATATTCCTGAATATGATAAATATCGGTTAAGTATAACATATAGCTGCCATAGGAACGATCAGCCGAAAAATGGCTCTTACTAAAAAAAAAAATTTTAATTTTTTTTTGGATTGGGTACAGGGTTTTCTATAGTCGATTACGCCCGACTATAGCCCTGCCTTTCTAGTTAGTTATTCGTAAAAGATTAAAGGGGTTGTCTTGAATGTGGTCCCCCTAAGTTCATCGAAAAAATCTTCTGTACTCCGTCTTTCACCGAAGTTGTCTATTAAAACATTTTTAATTTCTGTCTATAAGATAGCATAGCAGATTATTTCTAAAACTTCCCTAGCTTTGCCTTCAATACGACTTTTATTTATGTCTGAAATTAATGATTGTGCAAGGGCATCATATGATTGGAGAATTGGGTGGATTCTGTCTACTAAACTTAAGAAAATCCGTAAGTCGTTTGAATGATTTAAAATTTTGAAGTTTTTATATTTAATTCTAATGGGTGTGCCATTTCCTTTAATTATATATACATAATATATATATATATATATTTTGTTTTTGTTTTAACAAACAATTCCCATAACAGTCCATTCAAAAAGTCTATAGGATGAGATATAGATGACGTTACTAGAACTTTTTCCATATAATTTTTATTAAGTACTAATCTTCAAAAGAAAGCTGTTTATTATAAATTTAATGATATTCTACTCAAAAGTTTGGGAGTTATTATGCTAAGAGTGACACTACTTCTGTGATTTTCAAAACAATGGATCAACAAACAAACAATTTCGTGCTCTAATTTTACACTGCTTCTTGATGGAGAAAAATACCGGACTCCACCCCATCAGAAACAACAATAAAACGTTGGTTGGCTGACTTCAAACATGCTCATAGAGATACCGATGATGCAGAACGCAGTGGACGTCCAAATGAGGTGGTAACACCAGAAACGGTTAAGGGAATCCACAAAATGTTATTGGATGATAGCCGGCTGAAGGTGCGTGAGCTAGGTGAAATTATAGGCATTTCAAAATGTGCTATACATCGTATATTGACCGAAAATTTGGAGAAGAAAAAGCTGTGTGCAAGATGTGTGCCGCGTTTGCTCACTGTTGACGTGTCACAAATCAATCCAAGCAATGACATAACTACATGAAAAAAAAAAAAAATGGAAACTTCGAATTGCGTCCACATCCACCGTATTCGCCAGATTTGGCTTCCAGCGACTACTAGCTGTTCGCAGACCTCAAAAAAATGCTCACCTCGCTCGAATGAAGAGGTTGTCGCTGAAACTGAAAGTGGTATCGAAAAGTTGAAAAAACGCTATACTCGTTATATTGCCCTCTATGGCCACTATGTTGAATAATAAAATCGAGTTTTGACAAAATTTTGTTTATTTCTTACATATCGTACAGACTTATTGAATGACCTGTTACGTCTCCTATGTCCATCCGTCCGATTTGCATTCTGTTTGGTCGATATTATTGGAATTGCAATTTGTATATCAGCACTTTGCTGCCACAATAGCGACGCGGCATGTGCAAGGAGAAGTGTAAAGTTAAGTTAGATCAGTATAATTTTACAACTCAAAGACAGGCTTACGGCCTAATAAAATATTTAACAAAAATAATCAATATTTTTATTTGTAACGAGTTTTCATCGAGAAACTCAATCATTCAGAACTGAAAGGCATACGGTCTTATAAAATATTTTAATAAAGAATATTTTATAGATTGTAACTGCTAGTCATACGCATGGGTTGATGTGAAAAATGCTTATTGGCGCTTCGGCAACTACAACCGAAATTGTTCAATTGCTTTATCTAAATGATGCGGATTTTAAATACAAGATAGCAAAACTCACGGTGAAATGTTTAATACAGAAGTTATTATAATTCACGAGTTAAGTCAATTATTAAATGGATGAGTAAAATAAATGATTTAACTGGAAGTCATTTATTGCAAGAGTTAAAACAAAAGCTAATTATTGGAATAGTTGAAACACAAGTTAATTATTTCGGCACACGTCTTGTCTTGAAGTGATCAACACTTTCGTCTTTCTGCACATTCGCCATCTTGCATTCTCGTCTTCTTGCTGTTGCGCACCGTAGAACTGCATTGTTTATGATTGTTCGGAACAATCACTCTTGCTAAAAATGTATTTCATTCAACTCAGCGATCAGCCGCAACATGTTTGCTCAAATTGCATACATGAAACGAAATTTTTGGTTTTATTCACTCATCACACGCAAAATATTGTTTTCATGTTTGTTCATTTATATCATTGCTTTTTTACGATTACGGGTCTATTTTCGTGCATTCACAAAAAAGTTACAAATTTGTGACAGTTCACACAAGCATTCACAGTATGAAAGATTAAGTGTTAGAAAAAAAGCTATTTTTTAGTGTTAAGTGATTGTTACCTTCAAAGTGACTGACAAATGCTTCATCTTTACTATTAAAATATGGAAGGAAAAACGCGCAAAAGAAGGTATTTGAATTTTATTTATAATTTATAGGATTTATTTATGCTTTTTATCTATTTCTAAGCAAAATAAATTTCAGCGGACAACACAAGAACAGTTGCACTACTTTTTGGCGTTTTGCATGCAACATCCGGAGTTGCAAGCCGGAAAAAACAACTCACAGGCGCCACAGGTTTTTTAAAATATTTCGGAGCTGAAGATTTCAATGGCCTGAAGGGCTCAACACGGTCATCGGCGAAATGGAAAGAGGTAAGTTATTAAAATATGGTTAGGTGTTTGCGTTTCAATAAAAAACTTTATTTTTTTTTTATATTTCAGAGCCAGCAACAGAAGGCTCTAATCAGGCAATACGAAGTCCAAATGCGGCAAACCGAGTTATTTGTGGCCTCTGCTAGTGCCATGCAGCGAACGTTGGAAAAGATGAGCAAACTCGACGGTAACCGCCTTAGCAAATGCTATGAAAGCAATGTATGCTAAATAAGAAATAAAATATTTTGCTTTTTTAAATAACACCAGCCGAATTTTTTTTATTTTTGTTTTTAGTTTAGCAAGTGTTTTACGTCTTCAAAATTATCATTTTCTTCGCATAATTTGCGTACAAGGTCAAAAATATTACTTGTGATTTGCTTGTTACCTGCTTTTTCGTTCGATACAATAATAGTGACGGAAGTTACAAAAAGAGCATTTTTTGGTGCCGAAAATACATATCGGTACAAAATGCCAGTGTGACTTTTTCAGCACTGTGACTTCGTTGTGACTGCACCAAATATTTTTTTAAATATATATTTTATACATTTTCTAATTTTTTACCAGCAAAATTCAAAAAAAAAAATTTTAAATGGAACAAAAATTCAGATAATTCAATATTTCCTTAAAACTAAAAAAGACTAAAAAGACAGGGCTATAGTCGGGCGTAACCGATTATAGAAAACCCTGTACCCAATCCAAAACTGAATATATTTTTTTGTTACTTTAATATTTTGTATTCATTATCTCAAGAAAAAAAATTTTTTTTTTAGTAAAAGCTATTTTTCGGCCAATTTTTCCTATAGCAGCCATATGTTATAGAAAACGATATTTTTTGGTACAGGGTAAAAAAATGTTAAAAGGAACAAAAATTCATGTTTTCAATATTTCAGCAACTAAATCTATTTCATTTTCCATTTTAAAACTGAATAATAATAATACTACGCCACCGGTGAAGAAAAATATATGTACTATATGAAAAACACGTGCTCACCAGCAACGCAACGGAATGTTCGATCAGTTTTATTTAACGCAACTGAATGTTCGAACAGTTTTATTCATTCCAACAGAATTTTCATTCACTCACGTTCACTCCGAACCAAAATTTTTAATCATTTCATTCATGTATGATTATATTCCATTCCTTGCAACTGAATGTTCATTTCACTCACAAGTCGCTAATGTTCACTCTTTTTAGGACTGAGTGAAAAAAATGCGTCATAAAAAATCATAGTCAATGAATGAGCATACATAAAAAATCCATACACAATGCAGTTCTCTGTTGTGCTGTTATAACCGCTGTTGCGTATTCTTACTATTTCATTAGATTTCGGTATATAATGCCTGGCACATTCCCACAATAATATTCATATAGAGCGAGACAAAAACAAACAATCAATTAAAAATAGTTTTATTAATCTGTATTTTCTTTTATGTATTTGATTGGTTTATGTTGACTAAAATAAGATACAAACAATGTCGATTGCAGCGTATCTAAATGCTCCGAGAAAACGTCATCAACGGTTAGATTTAATTTTTTGTCAAAGTGGGGTTTTTTTTTGCATTTTTGAAAAAGCTTTTAATGCAATTTAAATGTAAGTAAAGCCATTTTCAATATTTTCATATGTCCTCCGCAAGATTGGAACCCATGCCACAAATTGATTGAAAACTAAAAATAAAAAACCAAATCAAAAGATTTACACCACAAGAAATGAACCAAAGCTCTAATGTACGCTGGTCTTACCAATGATCTACCAAGTCTTGAAACCAGCCGTTGCTTAATTATGTATTTAAGCTGTTAAACGTAGATATAAACTTCATGTTAGTAATAAATTACATTTCGATATACCTAGCGAAAATGGTATTTACAATTAAAATCCCGTTATAATCGACCACAGTAAACGTGAAAATACTGAATTCGTAACAACATCTATCGGCTTGCCAGGCTGAAATGTAACTTCTAAAACTAACGTGAACGTTTTGGATCTCACACTGCATAAGATCTAAATCTAACCGCGTAATTTGTTTTGCAATTCAACCGTGTAAGATCAGAATCTATTAGCCTAAATAAGTAATTAAGTTTTGATGACTGGTATAGTCACGGTAGATGAGAATGTTAGAGCTAACGATTAGCAAACAATAAGTCGTGGGTTTAAGCGCAGTACATTTGTGACAATTATTGTCATCATTCAATGTCGCTTATTTCTTACTCTACGAATACACTTTCACAAAATATCAAATAACATAACTTCCATTAATATGAATTCATTTGCTGATATCTTAGCACAATACACATTAAGTTCGATAGAATTTGTGTCAATTTCTCTGCGAAATCCCGATAACAGAAAATGCGATAATGCGAAAATAGATTTGTACATGTCAATATATAAATTTGTCGTGATTCAACAACTAATATCAGAGACAACTTATACATAGATAGTGTACCAGAGCAATGTTACGACCACTGTTAAGTTTTCAAACTAGGTGCCGCCGGGCAGGGTAAAAGACGAAGCGAAAACTGGGCGTCTTGTCTAACTTCGCTTTGCTTTGTTCTCTTTTTGTCACTTTTCCTCATTCAAATGTGCTGCTACGCTCATACTGCCTAAGTTAGTCGTTTGTTTTCGGTCAGTGTCTTATTCCTTAGCAATTGACACTTCTTTCCCCGCATATATTTGTCCCCCTTGCCAAAATGCGATTGCATTTCATTTGTTTCTCACTCTCGCACGTCACAATGTGCTACTTGCACTAATGTGACATTAAAAAATCGTTTGTTACTGTGTTTTTATTGTGTGCGCTTTTCGAGTGTTGTGTTACTTCCCTTATGCTTGTTCCCCTCGCCTAAATGCTATTGGACCACGCAATTGCTGCTGATGATTTTCGTTGCTTGCTGATACTGCTTTTTTGCAATTATGATCGCCTGGTACGATATCAAAGTTCAATAAAAATATTACACGCAAATTATGCGTTGTGTTATGAATATTTTATTTAATATAGTAGGGATGGTATATTACTGTTGTTGTTTGAAGCTTTATATTTAGCAAGGATAATATAAGGGAAAACAGATCCATATTACAATGGCTAAAGGCACTTGTGTACTGCGCAAAGTGTGTGCAGGCGCGCGAGTTAACGCTTCACTCTTCCCGTCCCTCAACAAGCCCTCAGCATAAACGGTCAACGATCCGCACCAGCAGACGCAACCGCCGAACATATTGCAAAACTGCAACTAAGCAGTTTCGAAACATCCGCAACTTTGTCGTAGGAATAGAAACTGCAGAGTTAACGTAAAATTCCTTTGTTCATTTTTTGTATAACATAAACATTTATTTCTTAAGAGTCTAGATGTTAATCCTAAGCCAATTTAAGAATTCAGAATGTAGTCGACTGCTAAACGGAACGGTTGTGTTTTCTTCGTGCACATTATATTTTTTTACAGTTCTTCTGCTTTTCGTTCGTCACCATACATAACTGGCGCAGTCGGTAACCGCGACAAAATATTTTTGAATAAAAGAGTTTTCATAGGAAGCGTAAAACTATAAATGCAAATTATAGCGAGCTTTAGAAACTCAACAAAATAATCGGCGGTACTAAATCTTACGCGATCAGGGCGGAGACTGTGAAACTACATATTGTGACAACCATTGAAAAAAACTATCGTGTCAAAATAAATTGGTTAAACCAATAAAATTCATCATATACCCAAAACTACATTCCGTGGAAAAACAAGAACTACAAAGCGCTAGCATCAGCGGCCTCGAAATCTTACCACACAAAACATGAAAGACGGACAACGCCACCACGAGCGACGACGACGATCGGCAGTAAAAAACTATAAATAAACAACAAGCGGCATGTGGAAGACGCTTATAGCGATTGGATTACTCTAAGCTACAAAATTATATTTTTATTTTTTTTACGTACCCAAAACCAACAAATCTGCATTTTAAATATTTTCGTATAAAGACATACGAATCAACAAGGAAAGAAAATAAATAAACAGAAAAGATCATTAAGTAGAAAAAACTTGAAGAAAACGTTTCACTGCATCGCGCAATGATTTTTTTTTCCTCTCCATAAAAAGTTATAAAACTTTATTTTAAATAACATTGCTTCATTTAAATTTTGATCACTATTCCGTTATTTGCCTTATGCCCAAAATCACCTCTCGCATTTTTCCTTACTCAAAAAGCAAACAACGACAGGAACAGACTTCATTAAGTCTACCCAATATTTGTGAGGAAACAAACAAGAGACAACGAACTTTTCCAACACAAACCAATCAAACCGAAAGTTACAGTAACAACATGGAGACCCATAGCCAATCCCTAAACCAGACTCAAGGCCAACCCCAAAGTCAACTCGATCTACTCTGTACACTTACCATACCCGAACCCATTAAATTACTCCCTACTTTTTCGGGCAACGCCAAAAGATTGCAATCATTCATAGCCGACGTTGAGGAAGTACTCCTACTCTTCAGGGGAGCGGATCAAACACCGCAAGGCACATTTTTTATGAGGGCAATACGGAGGAAAAAATGTGCCGCTAAACTGGGATTGTATAAAAAAATGCATTATAGAAAGCTACGCAGATAAGAGAACAGAAGGAACACTATTAGCAAAAATGCAAGGATTGACGCAGGGAAAGAAACCCCTCCGCGTGTACTATGAGGAAATCCTGGAAATTAAATCCGCCATCTGTAATTATGTGCAGACGCACGAGACAGACGCCATTACACGAAAAACCAACAAGGAAAAATACACAAATATGTGTTTCCAAAGATTCACATCTGGCCTTAGAGACCCTCTCGGAAGCAAACTCCGTTGCATGCCATCATTCACCAAACTGGAAATGGCCATTCAGTTCTGTGAATCAGAACAAGCCATTAACGAAGAACAACGCACTTTACGGAATCTTGGACAACGCCCTTACGAAAATCGTAACGACCGGTATAGACAAAGTGATTCGTAACACCACGATTTTCAAAACATATCGTTAACACAGACAATAAGGTCACATTAATAACAACAAAGAAACAAAAATTACACAAAGCAAAAATAAAGAAAAACACAAAAAAAAAAATAAATAATAACAAGCAATAAATTAACAGGGAAAACAATCTTCTCTCTCTGTCTTCAGAATTACCCACATCCTTACAAACCAAATCGACATTGAAACACTTCAGGACAACTCTCCAGCAATTATCATCGATTTAGGACAAGCCTACGTAATACGATTTTACAAGAACTTACTACACATTATCGATTTGGACAAATACACAGAAAACATCGACAACATTGACAAAACGATACAAACACTCGAACTAGACGAGACACTAACAGATACCGTAACGGTGTTAAAACTAAAACAACAACAACTGACAAACAAACTCAATACAATCAGACCGATTCAACGTACAAAATGAGGACTGATAAATGGATTAGGTTCTACACTAAAATTTATAACAGGTAACATGGACGCCGACGACGATAAAATCATTAACAAAAAAATTAATAAAATAATCAATGATACGGAAAAATCATACCAATGACATATCAGAAGCAATGTTACTGTCAAAACTAAATATCCTGTCAAAAACAATTTTAAATGAAGAAGAATTGGGATTCATACTTAAAAATATACAAAACCAATCAATAAATGTTAAATCAAACCAAAATTTATATGAACTATTGCAACTAAATGTTTACTACAGAGAATCAAAAATAATTTTTAATATTAAAATCCCAACAATAAAGAAAGAAAACTATAAAATTGCAAAAATCATCCCTTTAAACAAAACAAAATATATCAAAACACATCATTATATTGTACATATATAATAAGGAAAGTATAAATTTCTATGACAAAGTTTGCGACAAAGTCGAAGATTTTTTCTATTGCGGTCAGCCGCAGAAAATAGAAAATATGTTGACGTCACCGTGCATTGGTAAAATTCTCATCAATCAACCACCTTTATGCGATGTCGAGAAGGAAGAAGACAGACGGTTTATCAAACAACTTAAACTGGGTTTGGTAATGACCAACGAGATACCCGCAACAGCACTGCAATCTACGTGTGAAAGACCCACAATGGTAAAGGGAACAACACTCATCCGTTTTAATAACTGTTCAGTTATAATTAACAACATCACCTACGAAGGAAGCCCCACCATATTTTTGGAACCAGATGAATTCAAGATGCCAAAACACCCGCAACTTAAGATCGGAGCAGTAACAGAAGTCCTTACATTGCAGAGCCTAAACTACACCATAATGGAGAAGCACAGGACGATGTCGAGCTACCAACTGTTCGCATCATACCACCACCTCGCAACATATGGCATTATCGCAACGCTATCAACAATAACATGCGTCGCACTAATACTCGCGTCGAGGAAAAGGACTAGAATCATCTACCTTCCGTCACCAGGAGCTGACTTCGCTTCAGCGCCACAAAACTCCTTGTGGCCCTCGCTCTACTCTTGGTGGGGAGGAGTTAACGCTTCACTCTCACCGTCTCTCCACAAGCCCTCAGCATAAACGGTCAACGATCCGCACCAGCAGACGCAACCGCCGAACATAATGCAAAACTGCAACTAAGCAGTTACGAAACATCCGCAACTTTGTCGTAGGAATAGAAACTGCAGAGTTAACGTAAAATTCCTTTGTTCATTTTTTGTATAACATAAACATTTATTTCTTAAGAGTCTAGATGTTAATCCTAAGCCAATTTAAGAATTCAGAATGTAGTCGACTGCTAAACGGAACGGTTGTGTTTTCTTCGTGCACATTATATTTTTTTACAGTTCTCCTGCTTTTCGTTCGTCACCATACATAACTCGCGCAACTTTTTTCAAGCACACAACCAAAGTGTGAAAAAGCAGCGTTAAGAATTCATATGCTCGTAACAATGAAGAAGCAGGGCTAATGTTTCACAAAAAGCAAGAAAAATAAAATAGCTAGACAATTGAAGCTCTTAAAATCTTGACAAATTCGCTTATTTGTATGTGTACACATATACTGATGGTGGTGGTGTCCAAATGCATACACAAATTCAATTCGACAACCTTTTTATACCAGGCACACATGAAAAGCAGATTAAAATGCATATGACAATAATGAAGCAGCAGCAACACAAAGCAAAAAATATATTTAGATAACGTAGAAATAGTCAAAACTTCAAAATCATGACAAATTATTTTCTGCACGCACACACAAACTCATGTATTTCAGACGGTACCGTCGACCAACGCCTTTTTTTACCAGGCACTCATAAAATGTAGCATTCAATGGGATTGTCTGCAGCAAGAAATTGGCGCACTAGTCTACTTCAACATCAACATTCTTGAAATGCGAACAAAATGGCAGTTGCCACCAAAAAAACTTATATGAGCTAGGCCAATCAAATCAAACGAAAATGTAAAGTCAGAGTAGCAAAGCACTATGGTACACTTAACAGAATTCTGGGCGCCTTTATAGGCGCCCACGAACAAAAATTTCAACTTGTATGAGATGCGGCCTCTATATGATTAACAGTCTCTGTGCTAATATGGTTAACTGGACAGTCTCGATAGTAGAATACCTTAAAATATTACCATTTTTACATATATCTGAGTTAAAGATGTTACAGCTGTTTATTTCGCTAAAATTCAATTCGAAGACTCATATCTCCCATACATGTTTAATGTGTATAATGTATATGAAGTAAGAAAAAAAAAAAAGCAATGAACTATTGCACTCTATTGTCAATGGTTACCAGTGGTACAACATCGGCGATAAAAATTATAGAAATCATTACTAATAAACATATTAGTGGTCACACACATTACTGGCGTACTGCCACAATGTGCACAACAACAACATTCCTATTAAATCAGTCTCGGAGTTTTTTTTTAATATTTCCACTCTTATTAGCAGCCGTTAATAAACGAATTTCATTTTTGTGAGTATAATTACAACAATTGCAGTTTCTGTTGTTGCTGTATTTACGAAATCTATAAGCAATGATTACACTCAAGAAAGTCATATCGCTGTGTCCTGTACTAGTCATGCTTAGTTTGCGCTCAGGTATTTTTAATAATTCCTTCCGTATTAACTTGTGTTTTTTCTCTAAATTAAGTGTTAACATTAGTTTTTTTCCTCTTAATTTTCGGCTGCGGCATTTGTTTTTTGTAAACCAACAGTGAACATCTGTTTTTTGCGTGGCTGCAGTGTAATTGTTGCATAGTGAGTGACAGTATAAATTTTTCCATTCAAACTTTTATTTTCCTTTTTAAGTTCTTTCTTCTGCTTTTATTAAATTTTAATTGCATAATTTTTGACTTCTGCTCCCTTTCAAATCCTTCAGTAAATTATAAATATTTTAAAATTTTTCCTCATTCTTTTTTTTATTTATATCTGTACTTTTATTGGTGCAATAATAAGTCTATAGCGGCGGTAGTGAATTTGAAAATTAATGACGTTACGAAACAAAGATAATCTGAAACAGATAATCAAAAATGAAATACGTGTGCTATATGAGATGGTGTGTGTGCGAAATCGACTCTTTCGTTTGTTTGCTTATTATCTTATAGATGAGTTAATTTTATATTCGCTCACGAGACAGTAGATTCCGCACAGACAACATTTCATACGGCACACATATATAGGTAGAGTTCATTGTTGTACAGCAACCATACGTTGGTGTGCCTTTAAGCAAATAAAAATATCAATATGTGTGAATAGATTCAACTAGAATCATGGCATAGTCAGTAAAGGCACCAGTTTGGCATACGAATGTCGCAGTTTTGAATCTTAACCCAGACGATACCAAGTTAAAAAAAAAAAAATTTTAAATAAAAATGTAAAATAAATAATATTTTGATATACTTCTTTTCAACGAGTAATTTCAAACCAATAAAAATGTTACCACATCTCCCCTATGTTGGGATACAAAGTGGTTTTTTTTATTTATTATTATTCATTTAATTTGTTCATACTCGTAAAACCTTGTTACGCGAAGTGTAAGAATGCACTTGATGTTGCCAACACTTCAGTATCGTGTTGGATTTGCGACAACCATACACATGTCGCTTGTGGCGACCTAAATGGTCGAATTGTGGACAGCATTGCCAATAATGGCTTACGCTGATCATGTCATTAATTTTTCCAAATTTGTAATGAATTCACGTAATGTCTTTTCGGAGTTAGTTAAGGACTATAAACGGCTAGGTGAAAGGCTTGAATTTTATGAAAAATCTTTTGAGAAATACAAATGTGCTGATTTGTCTCCTAAACGGAAGAAGCCCGAATCTTCTAAAGCAAAAGTACCTTCTAGGATAGTTATTAGTGCTAATGACAGTCCAAATACTCCCAGTGCTCTTATCCGAACAATGTCGAAGTGTATACAATTCCTATGTCGGTTTCTCCTCCAGTTTTTCTTGCTACGGCAGATAATACAGTGGTAACTTACCTTGCTATTGTGCCGACAATATCGAGATCTGTCGAAATTTCACTTAAGCCTTAAGTTGTCGTTCTAGTCACTAAAGCCATCTTTGTCTCTCGTTTGGCCATAAATACTGAATGTGATCTTAATCATTAAATTGTTTCTAAATGTCCATCAATTTCTAATCCTATTATCAATTAATTTAAGTTCGCTCATAAGCGATCCATTTCTTTCTTTTAAATTACAGTTCCGGCCAATTATTTCGCGTAATTGCTTAAGCCCGACTTTTGGCCCTGTAATTGTATTGTGCATAAATATGATTATAAAGATCGGAATAAGGAATTGTATCTAATTTAGTTCCGTTACCAAAAAACGGAAAAAATGCGGCTAAACAGAAAAAAAGTAATTAATTTTTAACATTTGGTCGTACACTTCATTATAAATTATATATTATTCTTTCATTAGCGACTTGAGAACTTCAAACTTTCAATGTGAATAAACATTTAAACCAATTACCAATTTTTTGGTCCTAATCTTCGTCTCAGTAGACAAGTAATTCATAGTCTAGTGAAAAAATTTGAGTCAGAATATTCGCTTGATATTGCCGTGCCAGTGAGACTACGTTTTGCCCGAAGTGTGGAAGAATATTGCTGCCGTAGAGGCGTTCGTTGCAAACGAGCCAAGTCAGTCAATTGCACTGCGTTCTCAAGAATTGGGCCTCTCCCAGACCACATTATGGCGAATTAAGCACAAGGATCTTGGCCTGCACCCTAACAAAATCAAGCTGACAAAAGAACTAAAGTCACTTGACCATATGAAGCAACGTGCGTTCTCAAATTCTGCTCTGGACATGGTGGAAGAAAATGAAGAATTTCATCGGAAAATAATCTTCAGCGATGAAGCGCATTTTTGGTTAAACGGCTCCGTTAATAAGCAAAGCATGCACTTCATCCGAAAAAAGTCATTGTTTTGTGCGGTTTTCATGCCTGTGGCGTAATTGGCCCGCTACAATCGTTCCTGTGGTAGACATATCAACGGAATTGAATCTTATTCATAAATGTTTTGATAATACTTGAAGTCAATAAAATTTTTTTTATATATCTCATGTTGGTTGCGTTTTATTAAAAAATTAAATTGTCAAGTCCTTAATGAAAAACCCTTTATGTACATATGTGGGCATTAATGCTTTATACAATAAAATATTTCCAATTTGTTTTAATTGTCCTACTTAAATAGCAAAAAGTTTGACAATACTAACGTGTCACAGTATACAACAAGAACAACAAATATTAGTGAATTCATTTACAAAAATGCAAAAAATTTGCTTCGTTTAGTTTAAATTGTGAACATGAATCACTTGCAACAAAGTGTTTGCTTGGTGTGAAGTGAAGATCATCGTCATCAACATCAGCGGACCGAACCAACCCGAGCCGAGTTTAGCTGAGCTGAGTTAAGCTGGCGCGATATCGCCTACGCCCATAATGCTTTTGACCGCAATTAAAAACCGCCTAAGCATGTAAAAGGCTTTGTCTAGCTTGCATACGCTCTGCGTTTGTTATATTATTAAGTAGTTTCTTTTTTTCTGGTTTTTTTTTTGTTTTTATTCACAATTTGCATTTATTGTAAGACGGTTCCAAGAAATGGGTCAAAAGTTACTTGCAACAAATTTTGTAGAATGTTGAGAAGCAGAGAAACGTTTCTGTCGATAAATATATAACTAAGCAATGATGGGTTGCAAGGCCCGGTAGCTCAGTGGTTAATGCCAACGGTTAGCAAATAGTAACGCCTGGGCATAAGCTCTTTGGGGGATCCTTGGAATTGCAAGTTTGTTTGTTAGTAATATTTAATATTTTTTATTTACACATGTGTAATGTGTGTGGGTTTTAATGTTTCGTGTGCGTCTATTAAATTGAAAATTATGTGTTTGCGACGTATTAATCAAAACAGTAATGAGTATTAGGAATCATGCATACATAGGCTTGTAAAAAGGAAACAGAACCGCTGTTAGGTTACATATATTTTGACGGTACCTGTGTCCGCGTTAATTGCCTTTTGTATTTAGTTTCGGGAGCACAAATACAACCAACAAAAAAAAACTCCACGCAACACGATCACCTATACAAGACGTCACATGTATAGAAGGGCGACGCGGCTGGCTCGGCCATAAAATAGTAGATGCACTCGAGAAGGAAAACGGAATTCGGGAGTTCACACAAGAAATAAGTGAACTAAACAACAAAGGAGTCCTACCCACTTGGGAATCTAGCTACAGTTTTTCAAACTGAAATCTACGCTATTTCTCAGGCAGCAGACTGGATCAGGCAGAACAGGAAACGTGGACACAATATTGCCATTTGCAGCGATAGTCAGGCGGCACTCTCGTCCCTGGACAATGTCCAAGTTACCTCTAAGCTTGTTCTTGACTGCAAGAGTAGGCTGAACACCATTTCTAAATGTAATACAGTCACTCTTTTATGGGTTCCAGGCCACAAAGGCATTGGTGGCAACGAAGCGGCTGACGAACTAGCCAGAATCGGTGCAACCACTAAACCTGTGGGTCCTGAACCCATAATTCCAGTAAGCTCTGCAGGGGTCAATATCTGGATCAGAAACTACATGGACAAAGTCCATAAGAGAAGATGGTTGGCTATTGATACCTGCAAACTTACAAAAGGTTTCTTAAAAGCGCCCAACGGCAAAACGGGGGAATTCTTGCTCAATCTCAGCAGGAAAGACTGTCGATTACTGGTGGGTGCCCTTACGGGACACAACCAGACTAGGAACCATCTTTCTAGAATGGGACTTGCGACTGACACAATGTGCCCCTCTTGTCTAGAGGAAGCAGAGACAACCGAACATTTGCTGGTCGGTTGTCCAGCCTTCTCACGGATAAGAAGGAGCACTTTTGGGTCAGACGTCAACAGACTGGACGACTTTCAGTCATTAGGTTTAGACAAAATTCTTAAGTTTCTGAAAAGAACTAAGAGATTTGACTAGACGGGGTAACATAGTACAATGGACCAAGAGTCTGAGTGCTACAAGGGCTTTTTGACTCACTAGCCTCTACCCCATAAAAAAAAAAAAAAAAAAAACAACAAAGGGATAGCAGAGAGACAATACTTACAGGAGATAACCGGAGGCTGAGGTGGAAGGCTACCGCTCCGTCTCGTACCCACCCTACCAATGCGACGGCATGGAGTTAGTCGTGACAGCCAGTCATCCTAACTGCAAAGACCAGTTGACCAAAACGAACGTCATCAGCATCCGGCCAATCAATTCGACCATTAGAAAACTCACTTGACCGTCATATCGATCTAGTTTTTATTGAAATAAACCGATGAGCAATTCATACTACTTCGAGCGATGCTTTTACTATATCATATCCTACAAAAAAAAAAACTGCTTACTACTGTTTGCCTTGATTTCGTATCAATTGGCAAAAAGAACTTCTTTAAAGCTTGCTATTAATGGCTTAACAAAAAAATTAATTGAAACTTAATTATTAATGGTAAAAAAAAATGGCTCCAAGCCTGGCTATTAACTAGGGCCAGGGTATACTTATATATATATACAAGGACAGAGTCGTTAAAGCGTAGAATATATCACGCTACTGAAAACCTTATTATTGGCCAAGGGGTCACTTACGTGTCTCGAACGTTGATGGACCCACCAAGTTGTAGTTGTAAGCTGAAAACAAAAAAGAAAAAGGAACGAATGGACTCATCTAGGCGCGTACGACAGCGCATGCACCTGATCTTATATACATAATGTGTCTGTATATAGGCATAGGTATAGGTCTGCGACACCCACGACCGGATGCGCAAGGGGATAATAAGTTGTTCTACCCTAATTCTGACCGTTAAGGCTCCGACAAGTGCATCCGTGAATGCAGTTGACACTACGACGACATAGATTAAGTCTTAAGACTAGTTACAAAATACTTTCGTTTACACTGCTCAAACGCATCTGTGTATTGGCCGTACTTACACGCAGCGTAACCGGGCCGAGAGGTAATATAAACGAAATAAATTTAAGTTAAGTAGACAAAGGTCAAAGTCCTGCGTTAATAACGCCTTCGATTCGCGTTGCCTCCCGCTGCGCGTTTTGCCGCGTTAAGGCTTCGGTCGTGTCCCGGACTATACCAGAACTGAGAATGGGTGCTCCAGATGTAACAGTTCGGGCTGGGGCAGGTGCTGCTGGTCGGCCTGTTGATATTGATTACTGTGCTTTATGCATTCGTCGTTACCGTCTTTATGAGATGTCCAAGCTGGATTTGTGTCTGAATCAGCGAACACATCTGGCTCGGCTAATAGGCTGACACCTACGTCAGAGTTTGGCAAAGCAGGCACGCTGCGGTGATAAGATAAGTAGATCTCGACTGCATTTTCACTGCCAATTTGCGTGGAAGTTTGCTGCTGTTGTTTATATTGATGTCTTAACGATTTCTGAGCATAAGGGCGGAACGAAGAATATTAGTGTTCCTGCTGCTGTTGCATTTGCTCGGTGGGTTGTTGAATTACTGAGGCCGCTGATGAACTGTTTTACTAACGTAGTTGGTATTTGTGTCTGCGAGGCGTCATATTTACTGCCGTGGAGGCATTGTGTGCCGATTTAAGTTAAAACTAGCCACCGCAGTATAGTGATAGATATTTTGAAATATTATAGGATTGCAGCTAGCAATGGGTGAAGGCGATCCGAGGCTTCCACCACTAGCAGTTTATTTGAACTTCTGCCCGATTTTCACTCTATTTTCTTTTATCACTTCCACTTGAATTTCATTTCTTAAATGCACTGCAAAAACTGTCTCAATTCCTTCTGCTCGCGTGATTTATCACTTCTGCAGTGACGTCGCGAGCTTTTGGATGTAAAAACAATCGCACGGCTGAATATGCTTGGGCGATTATACGAGGGTTGCCTTTTATATTTCGGGATTAGAGAACAATAATAAATATTAATCATTGAAAATAGCTTTATTGTTTTTCAAAATATTCCCCATTAAGATCTATACACTTTTGCATGCGTTTGAACCAATTGTCGAAGCACTTTTGCCACTCTGATTGAGGTATCTCCAAAACATGCATTCTGAACGCATCAACCGCTTCTTCAGGTGTCGAAAAACGTTGACCTCTCATATTATTTTTTAAGTACGGGAATAAAAAGAAGTCATTCGGTGCCAAGTCAGGACTATACGGCGGATGACTCATCAAATCGATGTTTTGAGTGCTCAAAAATGCAGTTGTTTGAGCCGATGTGTGAGAGCTCGCATTGTCGTGGTGAAGAGTGATCCGTCTTTTTTTTTTTTTTTTTTTTGTTCTAGTGGTACGGTTGCGACATGTCCAGTTTTTCCGAAAAAACAGGCGACCATTTGCTTGTAAGTGCATCGTGCGCGAGCAACTTTTGTTGCATTTGGCTCATTTTGAAACACCCATACAGTCGACTGCTGTTTACTTTCGGGCACATACGCGTAAATCCACGATTCATCACCTGACACGATGTCATAGACGTGTTTCGAAGCACCGCGATCGTATTTTTGGAGCATTTCTTTTGACCAATCGACACGAGCCTTTTTTTGAGCGATTCACAAATTATGTTGGATCCAACGTGAACCAATTTTTTTGACGGTCAAATGTTCATGCAATGTTGAATGTATGCTGGTCCCATTAATGCCTAAGGTTGTTTCAATCTCACGATAGGTCACATGACGATCTTGCAATATCAGTTGGCGCACAGCATAAATGGTTTCCGGAACTACAACTGATTTTGGACGACCATCACGAAATTCGTCTTGGAGTGAACTACGACCTCGGTTGAATTCACCATACCATCGATAAACACTGGTCCTTGATGGAGCTTCATCGCCAAAAATTGAATTAAGTTCATCGATTAACTGTTGTTGAGTTAATCCACGTCGAAAGTTGTAAAAAATAATCGCACGAAAATTTTCACGATTTAATTCCATTTTTTGGGCGAGATGAATCTTTTAAGTTACTGTAAACAACACAAATAGCGCTCGTATGTCAAAACGTTCCGAGTACGAATAACCTCAAAAATGTCAAACTTTACGATTGAGCTGGCAGTAGCCATATTGCAACACTAGGGTTGCCCAATCCCGAAATATAA
>JBAMBQ010005475.1:0-11727 GCA_037044495.1 Stegana nigrithorax | reverse complement strand
AACAAGTGGTAAGTACCGCGCCAAGTGTATGAACATTATTAATCAAACAATACAGGGACCACCGATGTCTGGGGCAAAGCCGGCAACTAAAGAGGCTGAGCCAGGCTCAAGTGGCCAAACCAGTGCAACCATCACTGCCGGGCCACTAGCCTTAACAATTAAGGAGTACCAGACGCGGCAGCAACGATTTAGAGAAGACGTAAAAAGGAGACAAGCCGCTGAAGAAGCGCGGACGGCCATACCAGCCACACCAAAGCCTCCCAAACGACGCGGTGGCGCACTAACACGCTTGAAGCGGCAATGCTACTAGATCAAGCTGAGCAGACCCAGGATCCACAAGTGCGACGGCAGCTACTGGACCAGGCCAAGAAGGCAACGGGGGAGATTAAGAAACGCGGACCTCAGGCGCACAAACACCAAGTCTGCGAAAACATTGTGCGGCTAGTCTAAGAAAAAAATTGTTAGTTATAGCGTGCATATGAGCGCTCAGACGCACTATGCTCGCGCTAAGGGCGACTTCGTCTTGCAAACCAACTTTTTGTAAATTACCATTTAAGTTTTAGTATATATATTATTCAGTTTTTTTGTTCTCTCGTTTTATTTTTTTTTTTTTTTCTATGCCTCGCGCACTAGCAAAATGCCTAGCAATCATATAGGGCATTTTTATAGGTGTGCCTATAAATTTTTTTTTCTCTTTTTTTTAATGGCGGGCATATCAACCCGGTACGCGGAGAGCTGTAAGTACGGATTTCTTTTGATTTATTCATTTTTTTTCCGTCTAATGAAGTGCGGCAAAGGCATATCATAAATTTCGCCGAGTACTTTATTTCAAATTATAAGTATAATTTGTTAGTTTTGTAATATTTCTTTGGTTGAAATTCCATTTTTTTTTGTGTATAGACATATACTTATTTTTTTTATATATCTTAGTTTTTTTTGAGCGTTGCTCAGGTTTTTTTTTCTTTTCTCGTCGCAACAGCGATCATTATGTTACATTTAGTTAAAACCTATTTAATAAATCTTTACATAAGTTTTCTACTATGATTCAGTGATTTTTTTTTTTTGGGTGCTGAAATGCTGACTGGCTACAGTCTATTGTTTAAGTAGTCTCTAAGCTGTTTTAGGGACAATATGAATAAATTAGGCTCCATATTGTCAAGGACGGGTGGGTTAAGACGAGCCGCAGGGGGAACTACTACCATCTCCGCCCCTGTTTCCACTTATGGGTTCTCTTCTCTTTTTTTTCTCCTTCCTTTTTTTTTCTTCTCTTTATATAGATATGACGCGACTTTTTTTTTTTTTGCGCGAATATTGTTTTTTTTTTTTGTATTTTCTTTGTTTTCCTGGCTCCTTCCTTAATCCCCATTCGTAGATCCGATCCTTGTATCTCTCATCGTGCATTCTTTTTTTTCTCGTAGAGTGTCACTGAGAGAAGGGCCAGAGGCAACCCACGCCTGCGGCGAGCTACCTAGAGCACAGCATGAATGCACATAAGTCCTCTGTCACCCTACTCCCTTCAATTCGCTAGCATCTTAAATGCTTGTTTAAGGCGCTCCGCATTAGCACTCACGCACGACCGCTATACACATTAAAGAAAATGGCGGCTATCGGGGGGCCAGAGTAAACATTTAACTAACACCCATCCATGATAAACATTACAAAGTTTGTGGCGCATTATTACTTAGGCGCAAATTTTAACATATACTTAAGAATCAGGCTAAAAGAATTTACTATTGAATTGATTCTAAAATTGTTTTGAAGTGGCTTTAAATGCATTCTTCAAGGCTGCAATGATTTGTTGCCAACTGGGTAGTTGAGTTGCAGGAGCATTCAAACATTACTTGGAGGCATGTGCCATTCGCCAGTAATCCAGCAGACATAGTTTCTCGTGGATACTGCGCCTCAGAATTACGTACCAACACGAGGATAAATGGTCCCGATTTTCTACTACATTCCAGCGAAAATTCGCCACATCTCAAACAACCATTGCCACCGCCAATCGAAGTTCCATGTGAATCATCATTCATATGTAATACTACTGATAGCACTCTTTAAATTTCTAAGTTAAGTGCAATAGTCAATAAGTGTTCCTCCTATTCACGAGTGCTACGAATAGTATGGTAAATGTGTCACGTCACCAATCGGGTCGAGCTACACACAACTCACAGAACTTACTGCAAACCCACTATTAGCACTAGAGTCGTCCAATGAGTTTTGGCGAATTGTAGCAGCAATTTAAGCCGAAGTATATAGCAAAGATCTCAACCGTGCATCTAAACCTTGACGTGGTGGTTGGGCTTGTACATATCAATGAAAAACTGAGCTACGGCAACGGAGTACTCTTGTACTCCTAAAGGAATACCCATGTTGGACAAGTCAGGTTGGAGATGTCAGACCAATTTCGATATACGACTAAGTAGTCGTTAAACTCTCCCCCCAATCCGGGATAGCACATGTTCATTGGAATTGTTTGCAGTCAGGGGTAACAGACTGTATTAACAAACAAGCCGATCAAATGGAGCAACAACTCCGGGATCGTCTTGTGCTAACTCCGAAACGCAAGACCCACATCGCTAAGAAACGTGAAGCAAACGAAATCAGCCCAACTGATGAAAACTCCACTAAGAAAAGCAGGGGGAAGGGCAGGGCGCAAAAGGCGAAAGAAAGATTGGCGTTGCCGAGATTAAAGTGGGCGGTTAATACTTCTAAGCCCATTGGTCAAAATGCTAAAAGTATAATAGCCGTGGGATACACACCAAAAGTTTGGAGAAGGGAATAACTGGTTTTCTTACCGAACGTGGGCAAGAAGGACTCCCTTCTACTCAAATCCTTCAGCCCAATTTGCCTTATGTATTTGTATTTTCCTAGCAGACAATCCGCTACACCCCCATCAATATGCTTATAAGGCAGGGCGCTCGACAAAGACTACAATGCATCAACTAGCAAGCATGATTGAGGACAGCTTGGGGAATAAGAAATCGCAATCTGCGCCTTTCTAGACATAGAAAGTGCATACAATAACACCTCACATGAGGCCATAAATAAAGCTCTAATCAGAATAGGGGTAAATAATACTCTAGCTCTGTGGATGAGATGTTACGTACAAGGAAGGTAGAAATACCAACCAGTAGAGGAAGTGGAACTGAAAATACCCCACGAGGGTGTTTACAAGGTGAAGTGCTGTCATCGCTAATGTGGAGCCTGATGGTAGACGAACTACTAGTTGAATTAGGCAACAACGGTTTGTCGATGCAAGGCTATACTGACGTCATAGTCATAATATGTATAAGAGAATTAGAGCATTCTCTATGTGATAGAATCCAACTAGGAATAAAACTAACGAAAAAGTGGTGTGTCAAAGTGAGGCTAAATATTAATCCAACGAAAATCACAACTGCACCATTCACAAGAAAATGCAAGCTAAAGTATCTCAAACCAATCAGCCTAAGTGGAATAGAGATAGCATTGCAAAAAGAAGTCAAATTTCTAAGCAAAGTTTTCGATCAGACATCGCTGTGGAAAGCACGCATATGACAGTTAGCAAAAAAAGCCACGAGGGTCTTTATGACATGGAAATCTTTCGCAGGGAAAAACTGGTTCCCACAAAAAATACTAAGATGGATCTACACAGCTATCGTCAGACCTATGATCTCTTACGGGGCAATAGTGTGGTAGAGTTGCACAAGGCAACAAATAATCATGAACACACTAAGTAGGTTACAAAGACTGGCGTATCTATGCATTACGGGAGCAATGCGGACATACCCCACGTCATCTAAGGAAGTTCTCTTAGAACTTACACCTCTTCACATTTACATATAGTCCCAAGCGGCGAGGGCAACTTTAAGAATGACAAAGTACAATGGCAGGGCAGGGGACACCCTGAGCCGCAAGAAACTCGTCAGTCTTGCGGAACAACTCCCTGATATAATGATGTCGGCGGATGCCAAGCCAAAGTTCAGCTTTGCCAATCGGTTTAAAACTAAACTAAGTAACAAGAAAATGGGGGACGGCATATCAAATACGTATCAGATAAACCAGAATATGATAACATAGTACAGTCGGGTCCCTCATCTGTGATCGAGGCAGGTGTTTGCGGACCGAGAAAGCATTACGCAAGAATGGCACCATCTTTCAAGCGTAAATAAACGCCATCGACAGGTGCGTTAGGAACTTTAGGAACAGGAAAATAGCATTCCTAACTGATAGCCAGGCAGCAATCAATGCACTCAAATATTACCAAGTAACATCAAAATTGGTAATGGAGTATCTTGAAAAGTTGAATACACTGGGCGATAACAAAAACAGCTCAAAGTAAAGCAATATACTGGAATAATTTACAGGGTTAGCACAGTCAATATCTCTTATAGGGAACTAGGACTTTAAAAAATTTAAGGACTGTATAAAGTTAAGCAAAAATAAGCTTAGAATCAGTACGGGAATCCTAACAGGAAACTGTAGGTTAAATTACTATCTTAATAAACTGGGTATCCAATCTAATGGAACTTATAGTTTCTGCAAGGAAGATGATGAAACTGCATTACACGTGCTGGGAGTCTGCTCAGCACCAATGCATAAACGGAAGAAACACTTCGGCGAACACCTTCGAACTGTAAGGATAGGCAAGATACTAAAAATTATTGAGGACGTTAAGAGAAACACTCTGAATCGGAAAAATGGGGTATAATAGATATTTAAGGTTGCAGTGCAACAAATAACCCTTACAATAATAATAATAATATAGCAAAGAAATAACAACAATACAAAAATGTCAAAGGTTACAACTTTTGCAATACATGACACCTTTTTTGCATGAAATGACGGTTGACAACGCAGTTGTGTGTGTGATGAGAGTCGGTGGTCGCCTTTCTGCTGCAGACATGCTAGTTAAAGCTGAAAATCAGGCTTTAATGTTACAGAAACATCGATTTACAAGGCTCTATATAGAGCATTTACATCGCATAAATCTTCACGTTGTACCAAGAATTTTACTTGCGTCATTACGAGAAAAATTGTGGGTAATAAATGTGAAAAAACTGATACAAAGGGTAGAGCGGAGCTGCATACTTTGCTTCCAGTGATGAGCAGTCTACCAGTGATGGGCAGTCTACCAGCGTAAACGTCCATTTTTAATCACTTGTGTAGATTTTTGCGGACCATTCTTTGCGTCTTATAGGCTTCGAGGCAAGCCGCCATACAAGGTGTATGCACCAATATTTGTGTGTCTTGATTCAAAGGCAGTGCACATAAAATTAGTTTCAGATCTAACCACCAACGCATTTTAACTATGTATACAACGATTCGTAGCCCGCCGAGGCATTCCTAAGTGATTTTTGCGATAACGCTACCAATTTCGTGGACGCAGCTATAAAGATAGCTGAATTTCGAAACAAATTCCTGCATCAAATTATTAAGCACAAGTAACGGTTTTGATTTCTGTTTCATTTGCAGTGTAAATATATATAATATTTATAAATTACCCATTCATCCTAATTATAAGTAAGACAGCTGGTAAGCCTAATAGTAAGTTCTAGATTTAACTGACTGTAATTTAAGTTTAATATAATATATGAAGCGTTCAGTTGCAAATTAAGAAAATACAGCGTCGAGCTAGCAATTAACGGCGACTATATAAAAAGATAATTACCAAAAATATAGACAACATTATCATTAATGGAGATGTTGATTTGGATCATTTATTCCAATTGCATGAAAAATTAGCAGGTGAAAATGGATTGCACAAGCTGCAGATAGATGACAAAATATTTGAAAAGACTGGTCTCAGAATTCAAAGAAAAAGGAAATAAAATTCTTGAGAAAATAATAATAGCACTGACGCCAAAAATAACAACCAAAAATAATTACCAATGAAGAAAAATTTTCAATTTTACAGAAGTACCACGATGACCAAATCTGGGGTGGCCAATCGCTAACAAGAATGCATTTGCGGTAGCAAAGGCGATTGTAGATAATTTCATACTCGTGTATGGCCTCTTGAAAAAGGTAACTACTGATATGGGCACCGACTATAAATATCAAATAATGGATGAAATAGCGAAATTTCTGAAAATAGAGAATGTAACTTCCACTGCGTATCACCATCAAACGCTGGGAACGGTTGAATGAAACCCCAGAACATTCAACGAGTAAGTGCGATCGTACATATCAGTAAACAAGAATGACTGGGACGAGTGGATAAAATGTTTCACATACTGCTACAATACAACCCCATCAGTAGTGCATGATTACTTCCCTTTTGAGTTAGTTTTGGCAAACTCCCGTCCATACACGATATCCAAAAGAGAGACACACCCCGTTTACAACGTAGACGTTTACGAGAATGAAGTTAGTTATACATTGCAAACAGCACACAAAAAAGCTGTCGACCTAATAAAAAAACAAAAAAATAGGGACAAAAACACATTACGACAATAAGTCTAATGTAAGAAAAATAGAAGTAGGAGATTAAGTTTGGACAAGAACCCAGTAATATGGCCTGTCGAACTGTTTCATGGACAAACAACTATGTCACACCTTCCTTTAGCTTCCTAACGAGGGTTCTCGTCCAAACTTTTTTGTTTTGGACCAAGATTCCATGTCATTACGCGCTATGCCCTTTTAGTAATTTTTGATATAGCGCTACATGGATGCTTTAGCTCCAATTTACCTTTGTTTCTGGCTTGATTTATTATAATCTAGTGGTCTTTCCAGTTGCAGAAAACATTTCCACCAGATCCTCCACACTTTTACCCAACTAGTGGTCGTAATATACCACCTGAAACACATCAAATGATAATCTTTGCCCTGCCATATTTAAATTAAATTAAATAACTTTATAGTGTGCACAGTTAAAATTCACAAGCAACTTATTGAAAAATTCCAAGAAAAGCACAAAGTAAAGAGCATACTTAACGGAATTCGAGTTAGCAGGTTACCTCTGAACTTGACGGACGTATTTGATGTTTGCTCCGAGTTTTCTTGATAATATTTATTGGTGTGTTATCCGCTGACAGCGTATTTTACAATCGAACGATTCGCCGCGCTGTGCGTTTGTTTACGTCAGTATATTGGCTGATTGGCAACATAATTGCATTATTAACAAACTTAAGATCAATAACCGTGCTCTTGCAGTTTCGTTGTTCTTTTACGGTCCTCTCTGATCACAGAGCAAGGATCAACGGCTCACATCAATCAGCAGGTTGGCAACCTGTTTTTGACAAGAAACTGCCAGACCACGCAATTTACAACTTTTTAAGGTATGTCTACAGAAGACTTACAATTAGGTGCACCTATGGTCAACGACGATTCTTAGGCAACTAACTCTTGGCAAGCAGTCATCCTAAATGAAAGATGCAAGATAAATATCATTGGTGGGGCACACGAACCGACAACCCGAAAGGAAAGGAGCTCTACAAATGTGTCCGGGACAGGAACTATTCTGCACTCACGTCGGGTAATCCAACGTACTGGTCATCAGACCCGAACCGACATCCAGATATTCTAGACTTAGGAAAATCTCATGGATTAGATAGAAGGAGATTACAAGTTTGCGATTTCCACGAACTCTTCTCTGATCATTCTGCACTCCTCATAGAAGTTAACGTTCCAATTGATCTCAACCCTATAAGTCGAAATCTGCTTACCAAAAAATTCGACCTAACCGTATTCCGCTCCTGGTTTGACGGACAGATTGACCCAAATGTAGAAATGCATTCTAAGCAAGATGTAGATGACACAAAAGAATGGCTAAATAGGAAAATCCACGAAGCGGCAGAAGCTGCCAAACCTGAAATCTCAACGGTTACTCCAAAGAATATTGGTAACTACTCAATATATTCAAACGAGATATGGCAACTAGTCAATGAGAAAACGACTCTTCGTCGCATGTGGCATCAAACACACTACTCTCCATACAAGCACATACTCAATAAAGTTGATAAAAAGCTAAAAAACCAGACTAGCCGACTTGAGGAACGACGCTGTTGAAGACTACCTGCTAAAAGCTGAGCCAAACGATACTGAATGTAACCTATGAGAGTGCCAAGAAATACCTAAAACGACCAGCGCGCCGTATTATTCCCATAAAAACATCTGTCGGAGACTGGTGTCATAACAACCAAGAAGAAACTGACGTATTCGCCGAACACATACAACTACAGTTCACACCGTACTTGCTTTGCAGCAGCATACAAGAAACAACAATAGATCGCGGAATATGTTCACATTGCCCCCTAGCGCGCCGATATCGCCGGTTAGCATAGATGAGTTGGTAAGCGAAATAAAAATTCGGGCAAAAAAAAAAAATCACCAGGATATGATGGTATCGACAACACAACAATCAAAGCCCTCCCTGCAAACTGCCTACACCTGATAGTCAACATCTTCAACGTATGCTTTGTGATTGGCTACTTCCCCAACCAATGGAAGTGTGCTGAAATCATTCTTATCTTCAAAAGAACATAAAGTAAAATACCTGGGAATGTGGCTCGACATAACAGCCAAAAGACAACATCTAGACCTGAAAACGCGTCGCATGCACTGGCTGCTAGGACATAGGTCCAAACTAAGCCTAGAAAACAAAGTCAAACTTTACAAAGCTCAGAAAAATCACAGAGGCCCCTTGGTTCATGAGAAACCACAACATTCACCGTGACTTATCCATCCCAGTAATCTATGAAGAGATCCAATTACAAAGAAATACTCGTCAGACACACTAACCACTCAGCAAGAGACTTACTCATTCAGTCAACATTGAAGCGTCTCAAAATATAACACCCGTTAGATAGTATGCCAGTACAGAACATAATTTAAAAAATGTAATTAAAGATAAGGATATATATAAAGGATATAAGATAAAAAAAAATTAACAACGGAATCTGTACCGTTCATCGCTGAATTGGTGCAAAAAAGAACGAAAACAAAGTTGAGCAATCATTTATGTGACAGTCGAAAAGTAGAGTAGTTTTTGTTTTTGTTGTTATTTTGTTTGTTATGCATTGAAATTTTTTGTAACAATTAATTTTAATTTAAATAGTGTAAATAATTATAATCAATAAAAAAAAACAATATGTTCTGGAGTAAAAAATGTTATTGTTTTGGGTATAATGCGGAAAAATAGCATTATTTTTGGTTGTGCAAAGTAATTTGTGACAAACTATATAAAAAAATACACTCAACTTTCGCTAACTTGACCACCCTTTAACTGGTACTACCCACTCACTTGAAATTTTTTTTTTTTTTTGAGATTTTCATGAAAAAACTACGAAGAGAAAAAGAGTTTTGCAGTTACTGCGCGAAAAAGCAGTAATAAATGTAGATTCAGGCAAGAAATGGCAAACAAACATTACCTCTTTTTTAAAATAATTGACTTATTATATTTTGAATATAAAGGTACAAATAAAATAAACAATAAACTAATAAACAATATATCACAAAAGTAGTTATGATCTCAATATATTTTTTGTCAATTTAAAGTAACTAAACATTCATTTCATTATAATGTTATTATAATGAAGTCAACTGGTCTCCCCATTCATGAAACCCTGTCGGACCGACTAATACACTTTCATATAATCTAACACCGATTTGGTATTTTCTAAGTTTTTATGCCGCACAGCACTATCATATGTTCGGAAATTGAAGTTATTTTTGAATATATATAAATATGGTAATTGATTGAAAAAATTACGGCATGTACGAGTTTTTGTGAATATTTTGTTTTTAAAAGAATTTCCGCGCCATCAAATTGACGAAATATGTCCAACTTTTCTGTTAACATTTATATCAAACCAATTTATAACATTAGTTTTGCTATTAGCACTACATCTTCTCTCTTTGTGTTCAACACTAATTTCACCTCCAAAAATACACTAATTGTCGATTATGTCACACCCGGAAAATGGCGGCCTTCTAATGAGAGTGGCCCCATTAATGTCAAAAAGTGGCAACACCTTGTAATTATTACACCATGAAGTCATCTGGTCTGCCCTTTCATGCAACCCTGTCGGCCTGATTAGGCAACTCTGGTTTTATCGCACGATCTTCAAGCCGCCCACATTTTCGCACCAACACATATGCAGCGTACGAAATGCATCTGTGTTTCCTTGTGTTAGTGAACTAAAAATTTTACCCCCTGAGCGTAAAGATACACATCAAAAAGGAAAAAAAGTAATGTGCCTCACCCATATAAGCACACAATTGAAGCGAAACTGCTGCACAAAATGTTAGGAATGACGCAGGAAAGAAACAAAGCAATTCACTATTGCACTCCATTTTCACCGGTGCATAATAGTAGAACATCGGCAATAATAATTACAGAAATCATTACTAATAAACATATTAATGCTCACTCATATTACTGCCGTACTGTCACAATGTGCTCAACAACAACAATATTCATATAAAAACATTCTCTGTTTTCTGATGTTTTCATCCTTGTTAGCAACAGCAATGCAAAGCAACGAGCTTTCCACAGCAATAAAATAAAGAAATGTGTTCTATGCAACAGCTAATATGGTGTACAGGACTGTATCGATAGTAGAATCCTTTAAAATAACACCATGTTCAAATATATGTGAGGTCAATATGTTACAGGCTTTACTGTTCATTTCGCTAAAACTCAAATGTATGGTAAATGACGAAGACTCATATAACCCATACATAGTTACTATGTATAATGTATATGAAGTAAAAAAGAAACAAAGCAATTTACTGCACTCTATTGACACCGGTACACAGTATAACAATATCGGCAATAAAAATTATAGAAATCATTACTAGTAAACATATTAGGGGTCACTCATATTACTGGCTTACTGCCACAATGTGCACAACAACAACAACAACATTCATTAAAAATCTGTCTCGGAATATTTTAATGTTTCCACCCCTATTAGCAGCAGCTAAGCCAGGCAACGATCTTTGAGTATTACAAAGCAATATGTGTGTAAGTTATCACGAGCTCACAGAATGCGAATCAGTCAGCGTAAAAGATGCTTTGACCGACGCCGGCAACAAACTCTTGTAGCATTGACAGACAAAGGCAATGCATTTGAGTTGTAATATGAATCGGTCAGCGTAAAAGATGCTTTGACCGACGCCGGTAATAAACTCTTGTAGCATTGACAGACACAGGCAATGCACTTGAGTTGTGATATGATCGCCACATGCGCCGAAAAATGTATATGAACAAATGAAGGAAAAGTACCGCAAGGAACTGCTAGGTCAGCACGTGGCCGCCACAACACCGACGCGGCATGTGCAAGGCTAGGTTTGAAGTAAGCTAGATATTAAAGTAATCTTCAGTCTTCACCAGAAACTCAAGCAATATGCATTGATGCGCTTAACAGCGATCTTGCTATACTAATCACAGCTTGCACAACTGCAGCTAGAAATAAAGTTGAAAGTTTATAAAGTGGTAAAATACTTTCGTTTTAATTTGTATACGTGAGCCACATGAAATATTGTCTGAGCGAAATCTACTCGTTAATTTGCTTCTTATTTCATAGCAGTACAATCGGTAAAGCATTTTTTATCTCTCTCCTACTCATGCGAAGCAATAATGCTCTACGCTGCAGACGACCACGCACAAGACAATGCGCATTGTTGTGCGTCTCCCCACTTCGTCTCTCAAGCATCTTGCCTTTGAAAGCTTTTAACTTTTTTTTCGGACTTACACCACGCTAAAAAAGTTTCACTTCATGTTCATGCTATACTTTGAAGCATCGG
>JBAMBQ010005471.1:0-21094 GCA_037044495.1 Stegana nigrithorax | reverse complement strand
GCAGAACTGACTTCACTAATATTATAGTTTGAAATGTCATTTTTCGACGCAATCCGTTTAGTGCTGCAGGATATGTTGGTACTTTTCAATACCACCCAATAAGAAAAGAAAAAAAAACTACTTGCCATTTTCATTAAAGTCATGGTTTGAATGCACATGATGTTACATGCGTACACTCAATAAAATGCATTTTTGTGTGAAATAGTTGTAGGTAAATGTTTGGCATTGGTATTATTGGGTTAAGCGTGGCCAAGGCTATTACTGCAATGACAGCAATTAAACTAATTTATTCAAATGGCAAAGTTTAAACCGTATTTAACTTTACATAATTCCACATCATTAAATGGCAAAGTAAATCTGGACAATTTTATTTTGAATTGCAAATCTAATAAGAGAATGAGATGTCTATGCCTATAGTTTAATAAACAATTATATTAAAATCGCATTAAAACGGAAAATTCATATTATATATTTTAGAATGCACTGATAAATGATGGCAGGGATTTTGTTTTATTTTATTCCATTTTATTTGTTTAACAAAAACACCATTTTAATTTATTTTTGAAAATAATTGACACACATTTACGCAATACGTGCTTCAATTAAGAAAATGCAAACCGAAGCCAACAACAACAATAACAACAACAACAAGACATACAAACATGCATAAGCCAAAAACCGGATTTTCATTTCATTTTCATTTGGCAAATAACTAATTTACCTACAAAACCATAATAACAATTACATGCGACGGATATGCAAATGCTAAATAGTTACATTAACATTTGCTTTAGTGCCCTGAGTCGTTATGTACGAGTTTGTCATTAAATAAATGCATATGCAGGAAATAATTAACATAGTTGTGTGCATTCAGGCTGCATGGCAACTCATTAATTTAATGAGTTTAGATTTGGCCAAAATAAAAAAAAAAAAAATAAATAAAATAAAAAAGAAATAAAAAAAAAAGACGAAAAAAAAACCAAACAAATATAAGCGAAAAATATTAATTAAAAAGTTACATAAATGCTTAACTTTAGTAAAATACATAAATAACTAGATCGAAAATTACTTTAGTAAATATTTACAGTAAATTATGATGCTAACGGCAATAATAGTATATAATTGAGAAATCTGTAACTGCTACATAGTTTCAATTTATGCGCATTTATGCTGTTGCATAAGTTATGCTGGGCAAGGTTCCTGTCATTAATTTTGGCTAAGCATAAGCACAGGCATTCCTATGTTATGCAAAATGTGAGGCCACAAATTAAAACCTGAAATTCAAATAACTGCAAAATAATTAGAAACATGCAAATATTTAACAGCTCGAAGCTAAATTATGTCTTGCTGGCTGGCTGGCTGGGAGTCATGCACAAGCATTTGCTGCATTTACGTTTTGCTTCGTTAACCTCTGAATGCGATACAATTTTTTGGCTTATGGTAAAAATGAAAACAGTGCAATTTCTTTGTTTTTTATTTTTTTTTTTTTTATTTTATTCCACGTTACATGGCACTTAGTATAGTTTAAACATAAATGCCGCTATAGCTAATGACTTTTTTCTAAGTGCCTAAATAATGCATTACACAATAAAGCAAATAAGTAGCAACATTTCTGATAATAAGCAATGCCGAAATGCATTTAATAATTAATTTCCATTTTCATATGACCTCCAAAACTCGACAATATGCAGATAAAAGTAAAATATTAAGTATGTATATTTCACCATGTGCTTGCCTATGCACATTAGTTCATTGCCGTGAACTAAAAATTTTATATACAATAAATATATGCATAATATGCATATGCAAACGCACGCGTGTATGCGTGCCTGCAGTCTGTGTGTGTGTACAAACGCACCTAAACATAAAGCCACGAATTTCGTATGCAACACATGATGATGGCTTTCACAAGTTGCGCGCACACAGCAAAGGCAACCCAGAATCATTGACATAGTTTCGTGCAAACATACCAAAAAATGACTAAAACTACAACTGCTGCAAGAAAAAAAAGAAAAGTAAAAAAAAAAAAAAAAAAAAGACGACTAGTAAACAAAAAAATACAAAAACCAAAAAAAAAAAAACATGCTGAGGGAATAAAGTAGAATGAAAATTGCAGTCATCGTGCATGCGGCATAACATACATATCGTGAGTGAACTCAAAGCGAACGAACTTTTGATTAAAATGTCGTAACAAAAGCTTAGAATGCAGAATACGTTGCGGCAACAAACAAATTGTGTGCGTAGATGCTATGCCTGTGTCAGGCAGGCAAACAGTCAAGGCGATCAAAGGCTGGCGAGCAGCGAGCGAACGACAGACGTCAGACGACAGACGGCAGATAAGCGCAGATAATAACACAGGCTAGAGTTGAAAATTCAAATTTATCATGCTGTTATTTGGCTTGGCATGTGGCGATGCTAAACGTGGGCGAGTTGCACAACAAACAGCAGCGCGCCTGCACACAATGAATGGCATTGACGGGCTGGCAGCGGTTATGTCGACGTCGACGCTGACGGCCTTTGACTTTGGTGACAATGCACACATTGCAATGCATGCCAGTTGCCACGTTGCCGTTGTTGCCGTTGTTGCCGTTGCTGGCTATGTGCTAAGCGGGTAATGCAACGCAGCGAGAGCCACAAACTGCTGCATGAAAAATTCAATTACGCAGTCGAACAAACGTCGAAGAATGCAAATTTTCGTATACAGCCGTATACAGTTGTGTGCGGCTTTTGGCTTTTGCCATGAGTTTTGCCACCATGCAATAAAACCGCAGCAGTTACAGCAACAACAGCAACAACAACAACAACACAAGCAGCAGCAACACTCATATGCGCGCTTGCTGCAGTCACGTACGCTGAGAAGTGACGAATTTGCCATGCTACGCAAAAGTGTCCTGCAGCCATGAGACAAACATGCAGCACAACTCTGCGCTACGTTTCTTTCAACTTGTTCGCTGCTGCAGCTGCTGTGCATAATGACTATGACTGGCGACTGTGTCTATTTGAGTGACTGTGTGTGTGTGTTGGAGACTTGTGTAATGCTGAAGTTGAGCTAAACTGTTGCGGTTAGTTGCGCACGCTCCTACGCAGCCTCACATGCACACACTTATGCTTCAACACCCAAATGCGTCTACACACATACACACACGCACACACACACACATGCACATGCACATGCATGCGCACATTTGTAAATAGTTTTGTTTGTGTCACTGTGATTGCGTTTGCGATTGTCATTATTGTTGTTGCTGTTGTTGTTGATCCCACCTGACAACAAACACAGTTCAATGCCGATTCTGGCAATTTGTTGCATTTGTCTGCCGTCAACTGAGTGTGCGGCATGCGCAAGCAAATCAAAGCCCGACTGCAACAATTGCAATTGCTCCCGTGGCTGCATTATCCTGCATTGTCATGCATTTGCCATTTTACAAAACCCTTCTTTTTTACACGTTCAAAATTTTACTGAAATTTTTTCTAATATGCTCTAAAAAATAAATGTAATGCACACTTAGCTTGCTGCTCCGTGGCTTTTGTAGAACTAAATGGATGAATACAGTAAATAAAATATTCTCGATTGATGTCATTTCAATATATAAAATAATGTGGTTTTTGCTTATAACAAAGAAAATATTTTCATATATAGTAAAATTCAATTTTCTTTTATATTATTTTTCATATTCACTCTGCTATTGCTTCACGTGCAATTGTTTATATAAATAAATCGATTTTATTGATTAAGCAGCTAACGATGTACGAAAATTAAGTTATCAAATACAAAATGGCGTCATCATAATCATGTGCAACAAAAGATCAATAGAAAATTATTTCGATTTAAAACTAAAGCAAGAAAAGCAATAGAATTATTTGAAAATAAAAATTGTTAACAAAATACTGCAGAGAAACAACAATCTGCCGGCTATTCATATTTGAAGTATACAGCAAAAATACTAAATTTGTCTGCTTCTGCATTGTTGTCTTAATTATAAATAGAAAGTTGAAACAAAAACTTTTATAAGTTAGTAAGTGTCTTGTGCGCTGCTTCTCAGTGTGAATTTTCCTTTACAGTAGATCTTCGCTAATCCGGATCAATCAAATCCGGAATTACCAAACGAACATTAAAAAGGAAGAATATTTATAAGCGCTTCTTGATTTATTATAAAAAGTAATAAAAATATTTGAAAGAAAATTTAAACCATACTTTCAAGGTATATACAGAACCTTACTTCTGTTCACATTTCATACGAGGGAATTCCGTACTTTTCTAAAAGTTTGAAATAAAGCTTACCTACCAATAGGGAAAATTCAAAGCACGAGTGAAAATCCAAGAAGCATGTTTTAATTTGCTGGATTATCTGTCATATCATTATAAAACATGCGAAATGCATTAGTTCAACCAAGTTCGATCTGTATTACAAGAAACATTATAGAAATTTGAAATTTTCTAACTGTGTCCGGATTACGGGTGGATCCGGATTAGAGGAGTTCTACTGTATGCATAATTAAAAAAAATTTTTTTTTTTGTTTTATTTTCTTTAAATTTCGAATCATTATAAAAAATAAAATAAATTTAACACGCATAAGACGCATTGGAAAGACAAGTCCAGTAGAACTTACATATCTGAAACGTCAGTCAACTTTTTTAGTCAACCCAAGTCAAAACCTCATATGCATATGTTATATTATATATATATATATATTAACTTTCCATAGTCCTTATGTGAAATTTAATATAATAATTCTATGAATATATATAATCAAACGTCTCCTATTCTCTATAATGAATTTTTTTGTCAGATTTTTCTTTTCCTTTACATTTGTTGTTTACAACAAAATCTTTAAAAACGGACGTCTACCATAACCGCACATCTCCTTTAACCATTTGCAGTTTGCTCAGGAGATATTTAAATTAACTATTGGCTAACACTGCTTGGCTTATATCTCAAATTCGTGCATAGTTTTGGCATTTTGTGTTTTTTTTTTTTCAAAGTTATATACTGGTAAATAAAACTCAATTAAAATGTTTGCAACTTATTTATATAGGGAATTATGACATAATATTGCGTGGGTCCTGAAGCATGCGAAAAGTTTTTTTTGAACTGACACGGCTGTAGACATGGATACAGAGCGGATGTTGTTTAGCATATTGTATTAGCAAGGATGAGAGTGTAAGCACGATTTGCTTTCGTTTACTTAACAAAAATGTAATAAAATTATTAACTAATTAATTCATGGCCACACGCGCATAAGTAATCGCTAAGAGTTGCCTAAGCAACAAGAACCGGAACATGCAGAGAAATTATGATATAATATATTAATTAAAAACTTTGCGTCTGCATTCCCAAATGTAAACATTTAGCAGCGAAACAGAAAGAAAGAGAGTCAGATATAGAGACAGAGAGAGAGAGAGAGAGATTGCAAAAGCCTTGATTTTATATTTCGTGGCTGCTGAGACTTTAGACAATGTTAACTAACACAAAAAACAGAAAAAACAACAATAAAACGAATGCAAAGCATGCTTCGCGCGCATATGTGGCTTTAAAACAAAAGCCAAATTTTTTCATATGTTACACAGAGCAAAAATAAAGCAAAAAAAAAAAAAATGAAAACAATTGAGAAAAGAAAAAATTTTACCATCAAGAGTATTTAATATGTGCAGCAACATAGCTGTGTGAAAATTCACGCGCAAAGAAAAACAAACGAAAAATGATGAATTTACATATTCACTTTAATGAAATATTTTTTTAATTTTTTTTTTTTTTGTCGTGTTGCCGCACAAAGAAAGAAACAGCAAGAGATTGCCTTTGGCGGCGCACTCCAGGCAGCTGCTGGGGGACGTAGCTTGTTGGGGGTAGGAGATGTTAGGTAGCTGTTGGAACTTAAGTAAGCAAAATGCCAAACAAAATGGCAAAGCTAATAAAATTCTTCAAAATTTAATTAAATGCAGCAACATGTATTAAAATTAATTGACTTCATGCTGTGCTTGTTTATTTAACAGACTGTTTAAATACGCAAAAACCCATGAATACGCACACAATGTTTATATTACATTTTTACTTCATCTTCTTCTACTGTTTGCCATTTTCTTCTTACAGCAATCACAACAGTGACGGCAACAGCAGCGACAACAGCAACGGTAACGGCACCGGCATCGGCAATGGCAACGGCGAAGGCAGCAGCAGCGTCAATGACATTGGCGCAGGCGCCAACGTCACAGTCGGCAAATAATGCCGTAAATGGCAATTTACACCGGAATATAAATCAAAATTTAATTATGTCACCCACTGGCATGCATAACGACACAGCGGCGGCCCGTGCTGATGACTTTCGTGCAGTTGCGGCAGCAGCAGCACTGACAGCGCCACAGCGCAGCATCGCCTATCCGCCGGGTGGCAGCATAACAGCGACTTCGACGCTGTATCAACAGGCAGCAGCAGCATCGGCATCGTCTGGTAATAGTAACAGCGGGAGTAGCATAACGAGCTTCGACTCAACGAATTTGATCGATGACAGACGAAACCAACACCAGCATCAGCAGCAGCAGCAACAACAACTTTATCAACATACACCGTCATCATCGGGTTCGCGCATACAAGCCAAGGACACCGCATCGGAAGTTGTGCGCACCGTGCCCATGCACAGACCCATGCAGGAGAATCATCTTGACGCTGGCGCTGCCGGCGACGGCACAGACGATGTCTACAGCACTCCCATGTACTTTGGCACCGAGAACTCAACCGTGGTGACGACACAGATTGGCGCCACTGCACACGTGCCCTGCACCGTGCATCACATTGACAATGGCATGGTGAGTTTATGTACATTGTCACATTTTATTTTTTCTCAAACCCTCCACCAGCACCGTCTTCTCCTCTTGCTTCTGCTTCTTCGACGATTGTGCCATTTTCCTACTTGGCTTTGTATAACTTTGATTTACTTTGGTTTGCTTTCAACGTTTTTTGTTTTATTTTTCTTCTGTCGTCATTTGTTTTTTATTTTATTTAATTTGTGGTTTTTTTTTTCTTTATTTTTCTTCTGTCGTAGTTTTGTTTTTTCTTTAATTCTGCTCCTGCTGCGTCCTTCGCTCACTTCACGTTGGCAGCTGTGCGCGCATTGTTTCAACTTTTTCTATACAATTTACGTTGATTTTTATATTAATTACAGCGCAACTCTATGCCAGATATATTATATTCTCAGCTGTATCTCAGTTTACCTTATTATGCATAATTGTTAACCATGCGCTGTTGTATGGGATTATGTGTGTGCGTATGTGTGTGTGTGTGGGTGTATGTGTGATAAACAAAATACTTTTTAATTAATTTTGAAACCGAACTTTGTCTGTTGTGCGCATAAGTAAACTAATTAAGTGTTTCATCTTAATTAACACAACTAACTGAAATCTATATACTCATGCTTAAGTTGAATATGTCATACTAAAAAAATAACAACATCAACATGAACAACAACAACCACAACAACAGCAATTACAATAACAATGGCAAAATGTTGTTATTGCACTTTTAGCTTAAAGCGTCATTTGCAAATTTACACTTTATTCATTATGTGCGTTGCCGCCTCGCCTAGCGTCGTCTTGCGGAATTGCGTAAACACACACACACGCACACACACACACACACACACACACGCAGACAAACCGCTTGTCTGTCATATGCAAGCTGTTAAACCGTTAGACATTTGTTGTTGCTGTTGTTGTTGTACACATATGCAACGCCTTCGAACATTATAATTATCAACAATATTAAACACCTGCACATGTACACGAGATTTGTGCGCAGGTGTTTAATTTCCACAGAATTCGCCATAGGCCAGTGTGTGTGTGTGTCTGTTTATGTGCGTGCCTGTGCTGAAGTTGACGACAATGTAATTGTGCCTACAGGCTCTTAATCAGCTTTCCCATAAATTTATGGTACTTACGTTGCCCCAAGATCTGCAGCTAGTATGTCATGCACTTGTGCATATATATGCCTGATGACTAAGATCCCCTGCATAATAATTATATACGTAAGCCCAAGTCTTGCTAACATATGTCAGAGCTGTGAATGTATGCAAAATTATTAAATAGCTGAAGCACAGTTTCATTTGAAGTTAGACTGCCTGCATGCATTTTATAGTTGTCTTTGCTGCGTTTGTGTTAGAGAGGCATATATATATATCGGATATTGCAATCAGATTCTTGCAGTTCGTTGCCTACTTAGGCCAATTTGTTGCTGTCTTAGCTGTACCTAAGCATTTATTGCTAGACTAAACGCAAGTTACTTCCTGCCTACTTGATTTCAATGGCTTTCCTAACATGTATATTGCTTTTTGTTGCTATAAGTCTGGTTTAATAATCTTAGTATTAATCAACGCAGTTCATCTTTTAGAAATATTAACTGCATTAAATTTAATGTAATAAAATCCAAGTGAAAGAAGTTTTACTTTTCTTGTTGCCAAGAGTTATACTTTTTTAAAAATAGTTGTTTTATGATGTGAAAATTGGGTTTCAATTTTACTATTTTTAGTTGTAACTTAATGTTGTAAAATGCTATTAATTCAGTATAAGAGTTGAACATAATCACAAAGTATTTATCATTAAGGTTGCAGCATCATTGCATAATGATATAATTCAACTCAACTGTATCGTTTAAAATTCAAAAAGTGACAGCGACAATGAGTAATGTAGTGGAATAAAATTTAAAAAAATAAATTTTTATCATTTATATACTCATTTTCTCTTTTGTCATAGAAATAGTTTTTTTTTTTAAATATTTATTTGCATTTCTCAACGTTCATTAAAGTTAAGTAATGCGCAGAGTAAATGCAGAAGAAAAACTAAATTCATTGTTAAATAATAATTGACACTAGAAATAATCACTCGAGTTTTGAATGTGGGACAAGAGTAGTTTACTTAAAATGTTCAATATTTATGCTGCCTAGCTAATTGCAGACCTGTCTTGCAGGACATGCAACAGTCGCCTACGATGCGCATTTGCCAACTAGTATTTGCGTATTTGCGTATGCCAATGCCTGCCATAGGCAATTTGATATTGAAGTTTATGCACATGCTGAAAGCAAACTTAATGGCAAAATTTCACTTACGAATGAGTACGTGCGCATATGTAGAGTCCGCACTGTAGTGTCTGCTGTCTGTTGCATGTAAGTGCTGCTGATGTGTTGTGTGTTGACGTGATCACACAATAAAATGCTAAATGCATGCATGCCAACAAGCCACAAAACGAGCTCAACAGCCAAAACCGACTCGTCGGCAATATTATTAATGTTAACATATTTTACACATTTAAGCCGTCAAGGATATACGCTGGCGCACAGGACCATTAGCAGCATATGAAAACTATGCGGTTAACAAATGCTCACGCCTGCCAGCCAGTAACGCATAATGACACGCAATGGCAAAGCAGTTGCACCTGACAGTTGCCTGCTCGCTGCCCCTGCAGCAGCAGCAGCAGCAAAATAAATAAACTGTTGAAAATAATGAAGAATGCGGCAGGAATTTACGACTAAGCTGCGCGGGCAGGCGGCAGCAGATTGATTTCGTACTGCTATGAGTAACTGCATATGTTATGTGAATTCATATGTATGTGGCGGCAGCAATGTGGCATGTTGGCAAAAACTTGTCTGTGACTCTGACTCTGACTGTGACTGCGACTGCGACTGCTTTGCGTTAATGACTGTGCAGGCGCATGAGCACTTTGCATATACTTTGACGTTTGCATTATTATTGCAGCTGACATTGATGTGTGCTGCTAAAATTTCATATGAGCATTTTCTACATATGTAAAATGAGCGAATGCCATTGCTGCTGCTGCTGCTGCTGCTGCTGCTGCTGCCGCTGTTGACTTTGCCTGCTTGTCATTACCATATGTGTGAGCGGGTGTGACTCTCTGTGTGTGCGTGAGTGTGTTTGGCTTATACTTTTGTGGCATAATAAAGTTTTTCCACAATTTTCTGCACTAATTACTGCCATTTTTGGTTATGTCTGAGCTATGTATTGTGCAAGTGTATGTGTAAGTATACGTGTATGTGCAATTATTTGCATTCACTTAATGCATATTGCGCATACGCACTGTCTGCCGCATATTACTTTTATAAGTTAGAAGATACGTATGTATGTCTGTACGAATGCCTGCACTGCTATGCTGTGTTTAAATTATGCAAATTGCTGTCTGTAAGCGCTGTGCAAATACAAAGTCAACTGCAACTGTCTGTCTGTCTGTCTGTGTGTGTTGTCTGTGCCTCTTTACGGCTGTGTAAGTGTGTTTATGCTAGGTGTGCAGTTAATTAGTGAATATTTATGCTAACAAAGCATTGCCAAATAAATCTTACACATGTTACTGGCATAAAATCTTAATTTCATCAGCATGTTTAATTACTAAAATACTAACTTAAAATTCTCCAAATAGTAATTGCACACATACACACGCATACACATACACATAGCTATATAAACACACACGTTGAGTTGATTTATTGAATATGTCTAAGGCATTTTATGTGGCTTGCCTTACATTTATGCAGGCTGTGCTAGCACACACACACACACACACACACACATAGCACATACACAGGTCATGCATGCTGTGGCAGTATAACAGTTAAATCCTTTGCAATTACGCGTCTTTTTCTTTTTTGTCCTGTTGTTGTGGTGTTTTCCGTCTACGCGTAGTATTTTTTATTATTTTTTTTTTTTTTGGTTTCCCCTTTTGATTTTTGCTGCTTATGGTTATTACATTTTGCTCTTGCATGTCTGCTGTAGCACATTAAATTGTGGCGTTTGTTGCTTTGCTTGTCATCTGCATAATGCATAATGCCAGTCAGACTCACTCGGCACGCACTCAACTTTTGCCCCCTGCCAACTCTGCAGCTACCCCTGCCCAGGCAGCCGCTATGCGCATTTTAAATGCAAACAAAAGTCAACATAACTGCTAACCTTTCATGTAGCAGCGCTAAAAAACACAACTTGGCTTAGTGTAGAAAAAATAAAAACAAAAAAAAAAAAAAGAAATGGAGAAAACAAAAGTAGAAAAAAAAACTTGCGCGCCTTAAGTGCAATGTCTGCGCTGACATGCAATGCAATCCATTCAACAGGAAGCGTCAACGTTAGGCGCGCTTTGTGCCACTGCCAGTGACTGTCCCTGTTTCTGTGCCTGTGCCTGTTTACTGCCTTTTTGCGAACGTTGTCGCTTAGCTGCTGTAGCAGCCGGGTTATGCGATATTGAAATTTGTGTGTGAGTGTGTATGTGTGTGTGTGTGTGTTTTTACGCTTTCATTTTGTTGTTGTTGTTTTTTTATTTTCTGTTTATGTTGTTTTAGCCTACAAAGCAAAACCGCTCAGGCGCATCAATCATTGCGTTCGCGTATTTCTTGTTTTTTTTTTTTTTTTTCTTTTTTGCCTGTTTCATTACTTTTAAGGGCAGCATGCATAGCAACAACAAGCAGCGAAATATAAGCAAGCAGTCCCATCGCGCTGTTAAATCTACTAAATATATCCTGCCTGCTTTGTTGCCAACGTCGCAAAATTTATATTTTAACTTAACAATAAAATGCAGGAAACATTAAATAAATGAATTGCTTCCTGCGCACTGAGTGCGCCCAAGTAAATGAGTCGAGTAGACTACGCTGTGCGTCCCATAACTGTGTGCTGTGGTCCCTTTGTTTTGCATTTCAGTTTGGTTTTGCTGGCATTTCTTTGTTTTTCTTCCTATTTGTTTTTTTTTTTTTTTCTGTTTAGTTGTAAATTTTTATTTACTTTTATATTTGCTTTTGCGACATGCAGCACATTAAGCGACATTTATACAAGTTGGCACCGTGCTCGGCGCTTAGGCCAACACCCCACAACGCCTTAATACAAAACAGCCGCACCGACACAGACAGACGGACAGACATGCCATTACATTTATGCTTATCTATTAGATTGCAATGATTTTTAATTAAAGAAATACGCTTAGGCATGCAATAAATATAAAATGTTTCATAGAACTTTTTAATGTGCACCTTTTAGTTAATACTTACATTAAGTGCATGGCAATGCTAAAGCTGTGATTTAGCATTAAAACATAAAATATGCCTAAATAATTAACAGCAGCAGCAGCAGCAATAGCAAGAGCAGCAGCTGAGCAGCATACATGCGGAGCAATATAATTTACGGCAAATAAAATACTTTATCAAGTGTTGCTGTTTATTTAAAATGCGTAAAAGCAGGCTGGCACAGTCATTGCCATTGTCTTAAGTCAAGTGCTTTAATTTTGCACAAGTTGCTGCATGCGCTCGGCTGGCTGCGCCGCAAGTGAATCACTTCAAGTTGTGCTTAGACCAAACAGCCTTGGCCTCGTCTATTGTGGCCTAGGCAACTCAGCGTACGCCGCGTTTGCAATATTTAAATCGTGTTTTATGTTGTTTGCTAGCTTTCTATGGAAGTCTAAGTTCGCGGAAAAATTGTTACAAAATTCTATGCCCTTTGCGTGCACAAGTTTCAAAGCGATTCATATAAAATCTTTTTCGGTAAATTTCCCATGTACTTTTTTAAACAATTTTTTTTTTCTAATAATTGTAATATATTCTCATGTGTTCTTCATTTCTGTAGTGAAATTTAAACTTGCATTAATTATGAGTGTGGTAATCTAACTATAAATTTAACCCTTTCCATGCACGCACTCACATGCAAATTGATATGTCACAGAAGCAAAGTTGGATATTTGTCTCTGCTTCAGCGTAAATGTTAACGATTCTAAATATCAATTTTTCTCGCACTAATCAATATGCACAGAAAAAGGCGGCTGACGTTGCGTGTCCATAGATAATTGAAATAATCGAATAATAGATTATACTAAAACGAAAAAAGGAAAAAATAATTTAGCAAACAGTCAACAGCTTAAATGTCAAAATGACCGCCTCTTTAACAGTAAATGGCAGCAGCTGATGAGTTCAAGTTAATTGAATGAACCTCATAAGAAAAGTATGCAACGGCTTGCAATTGCATGATGCAGCCAGTTGACGTCATCGCAATGTGAATAGTAATGAGATACGCTGAACTTTTCAGGCAAAATATCAGACATCACTGCCTGCAGCTAAATGTCACTCAGCAAATGAGTTTTAATATGAAAGAAGTTTGCCAAAGCAAATTAAAAAAAAAACAACCCGCTGCATAATTTGCTAAAATGTAGCAGCGTCTAAACAGTTAAGAGCCAAAGTATTGCTGCTTCTTGCTTTGCGAGTTGAAAACTTTTTTGTAAAACTCATAAGTTTATATTTAGCTGTTCAAGTGTGTTTTATACACAAGTTTTTTTTTTTTTTTTTTTTTTTGAATAAAATCTTTTTTTTTTTTTAAATAAATTTATATGTATTTGAATGTTTTCTTGCTTCAATTATATATATTCGTTAGATATATGCACAAGTACGCATGCATGCTTAACAAAAGCAACAGCAAACGGCTTTTGTGTGTAAGTCAGCTGCATGCTGCATTTACCATGCATTACTGTACAGTATACATACATGCATTGCAACGAAATTGTTGCCGTGGAAAACAATTGATTGCAAAAGTTACTTTAAAGTCAGCTTAAGTCACATTTGTAAATGTTACGTGGGGCTGCTGCAACAATTCCCCTGTCAGCTGAATGCAATACACTAGTCTACAAAAAATTACATCAAGGCTATTACATATGTATGTGTGATACGTTAGATTCCCATAGCAGCGCATAACCCTAGCCTTGAATTTTCACTTCTACTGCTGCATTTGCTGTTGTTTTTGTTTTTCTATAGCACAGCCCCACCCAGTTACGAGCGTCTAACAATGCAATGCACTTAAATTTCAGCAAATGTCAAGAGACCCCAAGTGCACGCACAGAACGCGTAAGTGCAGGGCACCTTAAATGAAACTGTCTGCCATGGCGAGGCTCTAGCGAGAGTCATATGCACTTGCACATGTTGCTGCAATGTGCAACTGCAGCACATGGCAGGCGCACAATTACAAAAAATAAATTATATACAATTTTATACTTAATCATTTAAGCAAACTCGTGCGGAGCACTTAATTAAAGCGCTGATAAATTAACGTTTAAAATGTCTAGACTTTTGTTACAAGCAAATATAATATTTCAAGTGAAAGCAAATGCTAAGAAATAGCAACTTAATGACAAAAGAAACAAATGAAAAAAAAAAAAAAAAACAACAAAAAACAAACTACAGTGCTAACTGGCATATGTGAGCTAGATACATATGCATCAGCTTAAAACATGGCAAAATTAAAAATAAAAAAAATAAAAATTATAATAGCTCTATGTTTTGCATTTTAAATTATATATATATACTCGTAGATTGCTTAATAATATGAAATTCGTTTACATAAAAGCAGAGTTTAACTTACTTAAATACAAAATTTGAGTAATAAAAAAATTAAGTAAACAAGGTATGCAAGTTAACTCAATATTATACTTAGGTTGCTTTGAGTAATCATTAGATAAGATGAGATTGTATGAGATGATTGAAAGTTCAACTTTTTCAAATAATGCAGATGCACGAGGTGGCACTGTAGTTGCAGTAATTAAGACGCATGTTGTGCCAACTCATGGGTGTAACAGCGTGACGTGCATAATGGGCATTTATTTATTTGTTTCTTTGTTTGTTCGTTGATTCTGTCACGACGCTAACATATTGACTGCCTGCTGCTACATTTTGTTGCTTTGAAATTTTGTTCGTGTCGTTGTTTGTTTGTTTGTTTTTCTTTTTTCTTTTTGTTTTGTTTATTGTTCTTGTTGCTGGCGCAAAAGTAATTACTTGACGTTACGGCATATAAACTGCTTACGAAATGCTAATCACAAGATTGTAAGAACAAACATTTTATTATGCCTTGGTGAGGCGCATATCCTCTTACTCATCCTCGCACACGCATTCGCTCGCACTCGTCCTCGTATGCTAAACTGAAATTGGAATTATGCTATTATGTAAGCCAGCCCAAGCGCCCTGGGGGGGAATAGCACATTTAACTAGAGTCAGATAAGCCATAAAGATAAAAAAAAGGTTCAGGCGGCAAAAGACAAACACAAATGTATCTTCTGGTTTTTTTCTTTTTTTTTCCTTTGTTTTTTAAGTTTTCAATCAGATAAATCTAAATTACTATTGTGCTGCTTTTGTTTGCCGTTTTTAATCAAGCATACACACGAAGAGCATGTGTGTGTATGTGCGGGTGAGTGCGTGTTTGTGTGTGTACATACATGTTTGCAATTCATATTTGGCAAATGCAAATGCATGAAGACGTTGTCTGCCGGCAGTGTAGCAAATGAGAAATTTCCATTAACGCAAGGGTTGTAGCATATTTGTTTATTTATATGTATATATATACTTTTTTTTTATTTTTGTATTTCTGTTGTTTTTTTTTTTTGTTTGTTTGTTTTTATTTATAAAGCAAACATGTTGTTGTTTGTGTATGTGTTCGACTAGTGTTGTTGTGCCTACATGTACAATTGTAGAAAAATTCAAATTCAATTTTGGTTATAAATTTTTTAGTGTATACATTTTTTTTTTTTTTTTGTTTTTTATAATACAGGACTCTTATTTTTTATTTTATTTATGCCATTTTTATTTTTATTTCTTTTATTTATTTTTGTTGTCGTTTTATATGTAGGTCGTCTTTTTGTCGTTGTCGTTTGTCGTTTTATTGCTAACATTTTGTTACTATGCCGGTTTCATATAAACACACAATGCCAGAAAAACAGCCGCACACACAAAATGGGCAAAATTCAATGTTTACATTTTTTTTAGTTGTTTGGGCTTTATTCTTTTATGTGGCAAAATCTTGCTTTTAGTTGTCTGTTAATTCAAGCACGTTCAAGTAGATAAAATTAGAACAATATGAGCCAAAGTCAAATTGCAAAAAATTAAATTATAATTATTATATCAAAATTAAAGATACTAAATTTGATTAGTCGAAAGACATATTTTGATACATATATTAAAAATGGAAGAGTTATATATTATTGATAAAAAAATGTAGTAATATTTAAGATTTATAAAATACAGTGGGACTTCTTGACTGGAGCTGTAAGGAATTCAAGATGTGGTGGCAAAATTATATAGAAATTAAATGATATTGCCTCTTAATATTGCTGAGAGTTGAAGAAATTTAAGTGTATTAGAAAAAAATATTTATTTGATTCACTCAAATAATTTAAATTTGCATATTTTACCAATTTCGTATAATTTATTTTAAAAAAGCCTGTAAGCAAATTTCTATATAATTTCATCACTGTATCTTAATATATGCAATATGTAATGAAATTTACTGCTTTCGAGTGCGAATTCCACACATGAGTTGAGCGCGGCTTTTTTATTTTTTGCCGTTGGGTGTATGTGCGAGTGTGTAGCACTTAAATACGTGCACAAACGCTTATACATTTATAGAGGCCCGACTGTGTGGCTCATTGTTGTGCTCTGTGTGCATATAACATATACAATATTCGTATTATATATATAAAATAAAAAAATAAAATAAAATTAAATGTTTTACTGCCTTAACCCAGTTTGTGCGCTTTGGCCGCCCTCATGATATTTTGTTGTTTTTGTTGTTGTTATTGTTGTTCGGCGCCCAACACTTGTTGTTACGCATTGTCGCAATGACCTCTGTGCGGCATTTTTGATATATGCCAACGATGCTAACGCAGGCAACGCAGGCAAATGTTGCCAACCCCCGCCAAGCTGTGTGTGCACAGCATTAAGCTTTAGAAATTCATATGAATAAACTTTGCACTAGTTTGCGTTTTGCGTTTGCCTCTAAGCCTTAAACAAAATGAGTATGTGTATTAAAATAACTCACATGCATGCATGAACTCGTGCCACAATGTACAATATAGTACATTTAAAATGTTAAGACAGCTTTGAGTCTTTTATGAAATATGTATGCAACAATAATATCTTATTTAGGTCGCTGCCAAGCCAAGTCAGACCAGCAAACTGCCAGCAACGGCCAAAGTATGTACCGAGCATGCCCTGAGTATGTTAAGCTTAGCCAACCCAAATCAAGCTCATAATTGTTTGCAGTCGACGTAAGGTCAATGTGCGCACACAGTATCCATACGGCACCTTCATAGTGTGGGAGTCGGAGTCCATTGCCTATGTGAAAGTTAATGCTGCCGGAAATTGCTGTAAACCTTTTTAATGTGCGCATATACAAATCATTATCACTTTGTTTCATAGCTTTGCGTGTAATTAAGCATACGTCGGCGTCGTTGTCGTCGTCATCAACATTTGGCGACCATTTTGCAGCATCTTTGGTCGTCTTATATTGCATGGTTGACTTTGCGGTGACCCAGACTTGAGCCCATTTGCCTGTCATGCTGTTTATTAGAACTAATTTCGCACAGTTTCCGGCATTTCTGTAGTGCCCAGACAGCCGCCAGCATAGCGTAGGGTCATGCAAGCCAGAGCAAAGAGTCTGACGCCATATTTTCATGCTTGTTAAACCGCATACGCTTGGTCGCGTATATGAGCAATATTCGCAATAGTCGTACACATAAATATTTAGTACATTATTATAACTATTATTATTATTATTATGTTTATTATTGCTATTTGCATTAAACGAGTAAATATTTTTTAACAATTATGCCAACGTCAGCATGGCATTTTGACTTTTTTAAGCACCACGGCATTTATAGCTTCTGCAGAATAGCAAATCTAAAAGTTCATATGGTGCTTAGTCTCGGTTATAGACTATTTTGGCATATATATATATATTTACATATGTATATGCCCTATGACATGGAGAGAATTATATAGTATTAAAAACTTTTGCAACAGAATTTGCATGTGTGTCTGTGACTTTGGTTGCGCAAGTCGACGTTGCAGTAGGATTGCCTTAAATGCCACGTGACATTGAAAAAAAATCCTACAATGCTCGGCATGCGCTTGTTGCGGCAATTGTGTTGCATACTTTTGTGCGAAAGTTTTGCTTTACGAAATTAACGTTCACTCAACGTATTTCACTTGCAATTACTTTAATTGTGTGCATTGTGCAAGTGTATGTGTGTGTGTGTGTGAGCATAAAAATTTAATGTTCTAAGAAATTTATGCTTGAAGAAACGTGTCGGTTGTGTAGCAGCTTAATCAAGACATGCTGACATTTTCCATTATGTGCAAGCGGCATTTTGTCTTAACTGTATGTATGCCTGTTGGCTGCTGTGCTCTGCTATACTACGCCGTGCTATGCTGTGCTGTGTGCCAACAATTTGCATACGAATTTGTCCAGCACTCAATTTGTAAGCCACAACGGTTCAGCAATTGTTTGAAGCAGCCGTAAAGCGCACTTAGCCTGCATATGTTTACCATTTTTATTGCTTTTCTTTTCTGTTTGCTTTTCGTTTTTTTTTTTTTTTTTTAATTTATTTTTTATTTCTTTTGTTTGTATGAACAGCTCAAGTGCTATTTACCTCAAAAATGTAAATAAGTAATTGTTAAATCGTGCGATACTCAGGCAATTGCAACACATTCAGTTATTTGTTAATAAATTGCGGCATGTAAGCTGGCATAAAACCAAACTTTAAGTAAAATATATCAAAACAAAAAAAATAATATATGAAAAAAAAAAAAAAGAAAACAGCAAGAATGAAATAAAAATGAAATAACATTTTAAGTGCTTTTAAGAAAATCAGGTCAAGCGTTGCAGGCTGTGTGCAAAATAAAACGCATGACTTGTGTAAGCAAATTCGAAATGAAACATCAACAGCAGAAAATTAAAATTTATTCTAAGAAATATTTATACAAAAAGTAAAAACATCAAGCAAAAACAGCAAAACTTGAAAATCGACTTTATTATGAAGTAAACGCGATTGCTTAAATAGTGTGGCAGCATAACAAACAAAATATATAAAAATAATCTTGTATATATGCCTACCTAAGTACACGTCCACTTATATATCCCTATATCTCTATATCTAGTATATCTATATAAATTTATATATAATATGCAAACAGTAGTTCCGAAAAAAAAAATCAACATACCAGCAAAGCGAAAAATTGTGTAGGTTTCGCATAGTTTGTGCTACTTCGCCTTTTTAGGTCGACCCAATTCAGCGCCCAGCATAGATTTGCACTAAGCGCAGCATGCGAAAAAGAATGAAAATATGAAAATGGACCGGCAGAATTTTACAGCGTTCTATTGTTGGTTTTTTTTTTTGGTTTTTTTTTCTAGTTGTAGATGTTGCTTTTTTTTTATATCTTTTTTTCCATTTTGTCTAAAAGGCAGAGGCATGCGTTAGGCACTTACATATATATATATATGTGTGTGTGTGTGTGGGCGGCGTAAGCCATGTGCAAATGTGCCGAGCATGTTGCTGGCCAAAAAAAAAAAAGAAAAATAAAAGCACACACTCCACAAAAAACAAAAAGCAGAAAAATAAAATAAAATTTAAGGCACCTAACTTGCCTGCACAAAACTCAGACTTTGCTGCGCACAAGCAATTGAACAAGAAAGTTAGTTTCTGGCAAATAAAACTTGCATATCTCTATTTACTGACTTTAATATGCGGCAGCGTAGGCAAATAAAACGAAAAACCAAAATTCAACATATTTCGTTTTAACGCAATATGTTTATTTATTTTCAGCTTTTTTGATGAATTGCTTTAAAAGCCTCACAGCAAATTGTAGTCACAACAAAACAAAAGCAGCATATAATACCAAATTATTTGCTTTCTCGTAGCCAATTGCTAAAATTTAGAACGTTTCTGGCTTTGACTTTCTGTATAACACAAGATCCTTGTGGCTATCCTGGTACACTAAAAATTGTGCATTGTTTTCTTATTAACGTGTAAACGTCGCTTCTAGTTCAGATAAGCTGGCATCAAATGTTTGTGTACTGTAAATCATGCTGATGTACTTAACATATTTGGTTTCTCTTAAAGTCAAATTTTTTGCACTCAGATATATGGCAGCAAGTATGTTATGTATGTTTGTTGTAATTTTTCATATATGTGACTATTTTTTTGCGCATGATTTCTGTACTTTAAAGGATAAGTACTTCGACTCCCGCACGTCTAATACTTGTATGATCAATGTAGTGCACATGCACTTATTCACTTAAGCATGGCTCCTCTGAGCTTAGAGTGTCTGCGTGGGCTACTAGTGAAAATGAACTTATTTCTATTGAAATTTGCTAAGCCTTGGCTTCACAGTTGCTGCATGGGCTAGTCAAATATTTTCATTATTTGACAGCAAATGATAAACACTCGACTGCGCAGTATTTAAATGCATTCAACAATGGAATACGTTGCCATTGAGTGTTCGATTTGAGAAATAAAAATAAAGAAAAGAACAACAACAACACATGACCAATATGCAAATACACATAAAAAAAAACAGAAGATAAAACTTGAAACAGATAAACTGTATTTTTCAAAAAATATGCAGTAAGCCAATGGAAAAAACATAAAAGGCAAATTCACAAAAACATTTGAGTTGCAGCTAACAGCTACGAAAAAAAAGAAAAGAACAAAAGAGTAAGCAGAAAAATGTAAACTAGGATTGCACAATTAAGCGCAGGTTGTGCACGCGGATTGATGCATATGCGCCTAGCTGTCACAGATGCGCTGATAAACAGCTTACAAAATCAAAAAGGACTAAAAGAACAATAAAGGAAAAAAAAAGCAACAAATTTCAAAGGTTATAAATTCAGCTGATTGGCAAGCAGCGAAATAGTTGAAAAAACAAAAAACGAAAAAAGAAAAAAAAAACGGAAAAAAAAATATAGGATGAAAAGGACGAAAAGCAGAGTAACACGCACACACAGCATTGGCACTCGCGCATACAGCGAACATCTGCGCGTGAAAACTTTGACTACTTTATGAGTGTATGTCCGCATGTCTCTTGGCATGGCAGGCATAGCATGGCTTACTGTCTGTCTGTCTGTTTGTCTGTCGCTTTGTCTACATATACTATTTGGCATATAGTATGTGCATGCGTGTTTAACTGTAACTGTTGGCGCTGGCACAAAAAGGACATGTAGTTAGCATAAATTTGCCATAAATTTGGTAACAAGTGATTTGTGGCCGTGTTTCCGCTGCCAAGCAACGTCGCTATGCTTCGCTTATAAATAAAA
>JBAMBQ010005462.1:0-14338 GCA_037044495.1 Stegana nigrithorax | reverse complement strand
TGTTGTACATAACTGCAAGCTGTTGTTGTTTATAGTGCGCATTCTTTTTATAAAATTAACTTGCAATAATTAACCAAAATGACATCAAATGACACAGACTCGGCAAATACGCCAAATAATGCTCAGCACTACAAGTTAAAGGCTGAAAGTTACTTCGATAGACTGCAGCGTCTTCAGACCACGCTAACATTAGATAAATTAAGTGCCGCTTGTGATGAAGAGCTAACAGTGCGGGAAGAATTGTTAGACAACCTCAGTATGGCATTTAATCGTGCTTATGATAAACTAGACTCTAATGACTTCGCTAGTGATTTGCGCGAGAGCTTTGAAGAGACATTTATAGTGGTGAAATCCCGGTTGCGAACGGAAATTAAAATTCGAAACACAATTATACCATCAAGCTCAACAATACGCCCGGAGCTGGTCCATCGCGAGCCTACAGTGAACACATCGAGATCACGTTTGCCAGAGCTGCGATTGCCAATTTTCAATGGTGGTTACACTCAGTGGGCAGATTTTATTTCAATGTTCATGTCTATTATTGGTAACGATATGCATCTTACCAAAATTGAGAAGTTACATCATCTGCGCTCCTCCTTGCAAGGTCCGGCGTTGGATACCATCAAGTCATTAGAGATATCAGATAACAATTACGATTTAGCTATTGAATTACTAAATAAACGTTTTAATAACAAGCGCATTATATTTCAGTCACATATTTCTGAGATCTTTGAGTTCAAGAGGTTGGAATCTGCATCCGTCGTAAAATTGCGTCAACTTTCGGACAAAGCCAATGCGCACATGCGCTCACTGGAAGCTATTGGCAGTATCCAGGAAATAGCTGGGGGTATATTAATTCACACGTTAATGCGAAAGGTAGACAATGCAACGCAACTCAGATGGGAGGAGTCATTGTCACCAAATGTTTTGCCGACGTTGGACCAGTTTACTGCATTTTTAGAAAGGCGTTGCCAAATGCTTGAAAACGTAGAACACGCTATGGCAACACGAACGCCTAGCAATCAGGTGGGAAACATTACTAACAATCGCCAAAGATCAGTTCTAACCACCAGCAACTCAGGTTGCAATTATTGTAATGAATCTGATCATTCAATTTATAATTGTTCAAAATATGCTGACCTTCCGCTATCCTCCAGAATAGAAGAATCAAAAAACCGTATGCTTTGTCTCAATTGCTTAAAAAAAGGGCATTTTCTTCGGTCATGCAGATCAACAGCCTGCCGGACTTGCAACAAAAAACATCATACACTCTTGCATCCTCATACAGCTCTTCAACAGCATTCAGATGGTTCACAATTGCCCTCTGCTCAAACTTTAGTGGCCTCAGTGCCTTCAAACTCATCGTCGCTCACTCTTGACACCCAAAGTAAGATCTCAGATGTTGTGCTTTTGGCAACAGCAATCATTCTCGTAAAAACAAAGTCAAGGAATTGGATACCCTGTCGTGCCATTCTTGATTCAGGGTCGCAAAGACTTCAGCTTAAACAAAGGAAATCTAAACTGAATGTTTCTGGCCTTGGTGATGTAAACTTTGTCACTGATGGATGCTCTGTCGATATGGACATTACGTCAACGGATAAAAAATATGCCACAAATATTACTGCTATCGTCGTTTCCTCTATTACTAGTGAACAGCCAAGCGCAACACTCAACGTGACGCATTGGGATATTCCGTCAAATATTCAACTGGCTGACCCTGGATTTCATACATCAGCTAATATTGGTGCAAGTTTATTTTATGAATTGCTATGCATCGGCCAAATCAAACTGGCTCCTGGTTTGCCTTCTTCAGAAAACTCGTTTTGGTTGGATAGTAACTGGAGGCATCCAGTAGCATAGCAGCGCAGCGATCAGTGCCTCAAGTTCTTCCTAAATGGTGACCGCTAAAGACGACCGTCATATTGATAAACTACTCAATCGTTTTTGGGAAATGGAGAATTGTTTTGAGCCACCTGTTAAATTTACAAATGAGGAACTTGAATGTGATGCTCATTTCAAACAGCATTTTTGTCGCCTACCATCGGGCGAGTATTCTGTACGACTACCAACGAAACTTGATCCAAGTGTTCTTGGTGATACATACCAACAGGCACGCTTTCGATTTCAAAACCTTGAGCGCAAATTGGAACGTCAGCCTGAACTCAAGGACCAGTACACAAAATTTATAAAGGAATATTTCGAACTAGGACACATGTCTTTAGTAACCAAAGAAACGAAACATTTATGCAAATATTTCCTGCCGCATCACTGTGTAATGAAAGAAGACAGTACAACAACTAAGCTGAGAGTCGTATTTGATGGTTCCAGTACTAGCTCATCTGGATACTCACTCAAAGACATCTTAATGGCAGGGCCTACCATACAACCTAAATTAATTAGCACTCTTCTTCGTTTTCGTACGTTTCCAGTCGCACTCACTGGCGATATAGGAAAAATGTATAGATGTGTTCGCGTTTCGCAGCCTGACAATTATCTTCAATGTATACTATGGCGCGACTCTCCGAATGAGGATTTGTCAATTTACAAATTGGATACCGTCACTTATGGCACAAAGTCTGCGTCATTTTTATCGGTGCGCACAATGCATCAGCTTGCCGCTGACGAATCGGAATCATTTCCTATTGGCTCCAAAACCCTGCTTCGGGACTTCTACGTTGATGATTTAATCACTGGAGGAAAGAATACGCAAGAAGTTTTGGAAATTATGCGACAAACTACCGGAATTTTGGCTAGTGGCAAATTCAAACTAAAAACAAACAAATTCAAACTAAAAAACAAAAATGGTGTTCAAATATTCCGGAGATTGTAGAGGGTGTGCCAATTGAAGACAGAGAAACCCTTTTGAAATTCAACGATGGCAGCGACATAACTAAAACACTCGGTCTTGCATGGGATCCTGCATCTGACATTCTACTGTTTCCTTTCTTAACCTTTCAATCAACAACCAAAATCTTCAAGCGTTCAATCCTGTCAACTATTGCCCATTTCTATGATCCTCTTGGGTTGATATGTCCAGTCATCACTAAATACAAAATATTTTTACAGAAACTTTGGAAAGAAAAACTGGACTGGGACGAAAGTCTACCTTCTTCATTACATTCAGAATGGCTCGAATTATGTAAAGACTTCGTTAACGTACGCCTAGCAATCACACCAGAAGCTGAATTTGAAATACACGGATTCTGCGATGCCATCATTGATGCATATGGAGCATGCATTTTCGTAGTTTCAAAGACTCATACTACAATCAGCGCTCAGTTGCTATGCGCCAAATCTCGTGTGGCTCCGGTGTGGCGCTGCACTGTTGGCTCAACTTATACACGAAATCTCTGAACTTAATTTATTCTCGTGTAAATACTACTGCTGGTGCGACTCCACCATCACGTTATCTTGGATTAAGGATTCTCCCGCAAGATTCAACGTATTTGTTGCTAATCGTGTTTCTGCCAATCAAATTTTAACTGAAGGAATGGAATGGCGTCACGTGCCTTCTGTCTTAAATCCTGCAGACATTTTATCAAGAGGGGCGTTGCCCAGTGAAATGACTAAGTCACTACTTTGGAATAATGGACCACAATTCCTATGCACCACCAAAGATCGGTGGCCTGCACTTTGGGCACCAGAAAAGGCACAGTTCGAATTGCGGAAACATGCATTGGTCATCACTACTCCTTATAATGACATAACTGAAGGATATAAATACGCAAATTCTTTCGCGACCATGCAACGAATATTTGCATATATCTCCAAATTTGTACGACGCAAAAGGTCAAATGGACTTGACGTTGCTGATCTTCAACACGGCACTCGCATACTGATTCGACTTATCCAACGATCTCATTTATGGAGGGACATCAAATTATTGGAGAGTAAACAAGTGGTCAATCCGTCCAGCAGCATTGTCTCTCTCATGCCGTTCTTGGATAAATACGGACTTTTACGTGTAGGAGGTCGATTAAAAAACTCAACTCTTGGATTTGATGCGCGTCACCCTATTATATTGGCAAGTCACCACAACATAACACTCGCTCTAATTAGACATCATCATGAAAGGAATCTTCATGCTGGCCCAAGTGCATTACTAGCCATTATCCGCTTGCAATATTGGCCTATTGGTGGACGAAAAACGGTCTCCAAAGTAAGAAATAGATGTATCAAGTGTTTCCGATTGAAACCTCGAATCATGGAACACATAATGGCAGACCTTCCGAAAGATCGCAGAGAGTCAACGCGTGCATTTTTGGTAACCGGCGTCGACTATTGCGGGCCCTTTTATTACAAAAGGGAGGTGCGCAGTAAGCAGCCCATGAAGTGTTACGTCAGCGTATTCATTTGTTTCGCCACTAAAGCCGCGCATATGGAACTTGTAAAGGACCTAACTACACAAGCCTTCTTATCTGCACTTCAGCGTTTCATCATGACCAGAGGGCGACCAAATTGTATTTGGTCCGACAACGCTACCAATTTCGTCGGTGCAAGAAATGAACTTTTGGAGCTTAAGCGGCTTCATTTGAGTCAAACTCATCAAAGGGCAGTTCAGCAGTTTTGTGTTAATGACAGCATTTATTGGAAATTCATTCCACCCCGCTCTCCGCATTTCGGTGGTCTATGGGAAGCTGCAGTAAAGACTGCCAAACACCACTTTTATCGCACAGTTGGGTCTTCACTATTAGGATTTGATGAATTGCGCACGCTCATTTGTATCATTTCTGCAGTTATGAATTTTTGGCCATTAATTCCCATTTCAGAGAATCCAGCTGACCTAGATGTCTTGACTCCATCGCATTTTATTATTGGTGCTCCAGCAACTTCTTTCTTGGAACCAGACTTAACTCAGCTCAATTACGACCGCCTTGGTCAGTGGCAGCGTTCGAGTTATCTTCAACAAATCTTTTGGAAACGTTGGCGTGAAGAATACCTGACATTGCTTCAACAGCGTGCTAAATGGCGCAGTCCGCAACCTGGGCTCCGTATCAACGACATGGTTCTGCTCAAGGACGAAAACCCTCCACCTCTACGATGGCCTCTGGCGAGAGTTAGTGATCTCATCAAGGGTCAAGACGGTGTAGCACGAGTAGTCTTCCTAAAAACTGCTGGAGGACTTATCAAACGGGCCGTCAACAAATTGTGTCTACTGCCTATTAAAGATTCTGTTGAAAGTCCCACCTTTCAACGGGGGGAGGATGTTTAGATCACCACCTGGTGCATTAAAGGTTAATTTGCTCTGCGTAGCAACTAAGAGCGAGTAAAGTAATTTAGTTTCATTGTTTGTCTTGCATATTGCTCCTCTTCATAAGACAGTTATTTCTATTTATCGCCTTCTGCGCTTTCGTCAGTCGGCTGATTGCATATATTGTTAGATGTAATAAGTTAGTCTAGAATAAAACGTTCGTTGAATAACACACCGCTAGAGTGCTTTATTAACATCACCACGGGAATATAAATTTTAGGGCAGCAGCACGAATTACGGGAAAAAAAGGGTAACGAAAAGGCTCGTTAACCTCACAATTATTTTATTATATTTTGTTAGAAATAAGATGTGAATTTACGTCGTTTTGCATTTATCAAATAAACACACTTGTAGTTTTATTTCTGTTAAAAAAAGCGTCATTTTTGATCATAGAATTGTAAAATTTTATCAAGACATTTAGTTTAAAGGCATTCACAATAATCAATCATAAGCTCGATTGTGAATTTTTTGTTACTTCCGCCTTTTTGCATTTTAACCGACGATATATACTTTATGGGATCTGCCACGCCTCTTTTTGCTTGTTCCATACATTTGCACAATTTTAATATACACTTCACCATTTTTTGGTAAAGGATATAAAAAGGATAACAAAAGCAAATAACACGTCAAGTTCAAATAAAGATTTTTTAAGGGACTCAACTATTTTTTTTTTTTTGTATTTTCTCTTAATAACATCAAATTAGGACTCACACTTAATAAAGCCGAGCTTTTGGCTTGAAAATTCAAAATCCAAAAAGAAAAAAATCGAAGTGACAATCTGTGTACGACAGACTGATTTGCGTTAACAGTTGCGATCAAGAAGCAGCCAAATGAAAATTTAATAAACTCTTTTTGAGACAATTTCCCGTCAGTAATGTCAAACACACCACAGAAATGCAGACACTAAAAGTTTAGAAAAGTGTGAGAGGTGAAACAATACCATAACAGCAAGTAGACACCATGTGGCTACAATGCATGGACCATAGAGTGTATGAGAACAATCAGATGTACCAAGATACATTACGTCAGATAGGGTCACAGCTGCACACGCATGCACATGTGCTACGGAACTCCCTACTTGGCATCGGCTCCAGCACCAGCACCGACATTGGCAACAAATCCAATTTGCACCATTTCGAATGACTACTTAAATAAGTGTCGATGTTTAAAAATTGATTTTATTTCCAGTTTGCCTAATTAATAAAAATAACAGGAAACGGCAGCCGAAGCGAAGCGATGAAAACAGCAACCGTCAGCCACTCAACCATTCATGCAGCCAGTTAGCAGTAGCCGAATTCCTTAGAAGACCTGACACAATATGGTCCCGTGGGTAAAATGTCAATTAAACGAGAAAATAAACGAAAAAACGAGTGTCAGCAGGCAGCGATTTCAAACGCAAGGAGTGGACAAGGAGCAAACGAAGCCAATCGAGTGAGTGAGCGTACGAATGAACAACTTTCTTCTACGCGTTTTTCGTTTGCCGCAACAGTTGATATCCGATGCTCAGCTCAGTCACCATTGCCAGCAGCTCATCTGGTGCTGCCTATGCTGCTGTTTCTGATCCTGCTTTTTCTTTCACATACTCTACTCGCCTGGACGAATTTCTCAGCGAGGGTAGCTGGTAGCTTGGCAGCCTGCTTGTAATCTAATGGAGAGACTCGGAATTTAGGTCGGCCGCCTTAACCATTCTAGTGAGCAGATCCCCTGTTGCTGTCTGCCTAATAGCCTTGATACCATTGCCAGGCTTCTGCAGTTCGACATCGCCTCTGACTGATTTCAGGATATCGGCGAAAGTTTGTAGGTAGGTATGTTGCTCGAGGAACCAAATGTGCTGCTCTGAGGGGCAGGTATGCTGTTTGCGACCATATCCGTGATTTTGTCCGCACTAGCGGTCATAGCGGCTGTGGAGTTCAACTGTTTCTGCTGATTCTTCTGATTTTTTCCCGCATTGTTTAGCCAGGTAGAATCGGCGTAAGCAGAGTTCGGATCGATCCGGAGAGTCAATGCACGCTGAAAATCTTCGATCTGAGTGAGCCAAAACTTCACGGACTGGGTCAAAAGCCGGTTTTTTATGAAATGTCCATTAACCATAACGATGCGGTGTGCGGACGATGCTCATGGTGTCGGTTTGGTGGCTTAATCTGCAGTGCAAATCACTGTTTGCCAACGGGGGGTGAGTGATTTGGTTGCGCACTTAAATAAAAGTGTGGAGTGAACCCACCCTAATTTGCGCGATCGGCACGATCTGTCGGTTCTTTTATCAAAGCAACTCTAGCAGCTTTAGATTAAAGGGCGTCAGATGGCGGTACTGCCTCTGGACAAACTGGCAACAACAAGCTGAGCTGCAAATATTAAAATTTTACTAATTTCTTCTATATTACAGGAAAAAACATACGCACAAGGCCGAAGGTAGTTCAAATAAAAGAAAAGTAATAATAGCAGTAAAATATAAAAAATAAACAACATAATTTAAGGAAATAAGTTGAAAATTTAAGAAGTAGAAGGGTTCACACAGCACGATGTACCCTGCGGTACAGCCGCTAAGCATTTCTCGCAGGGCTTATGGGGTTAGGGGACATCTCTTCATGGCAGAGGAGGGATGAGGCAAGTGAATTTATAGCGACAAATTCTGGCTCACTGCATGAAGTATAACAGGCAACAAGCAACACGCACCATGCTGCATATGGCAGAACTCACGAGTTACTCGCACACCGTGAAGCAGGCATCAGTTTGTCGCAAACTTTAGTGCACTGTCGCATTAATTTTGCACTGCTGCACTTTGCAACCCTCAACTAAACTGAAACGGAATTGAATGTCAATCGATTGTATGTGGTTTTCAATTTAGGTAAAGGCTTTCCAGTTTGCACGCAATAAAGTAAACTCTCACTCACGCATGCATGCATGCAGACAAGACATATGTAAATTTTGTGGTTTATTTCTATATGCAGATACGCTACAAATAAATCGAAATAATTAAAAATAATAATAATAATACGGCGGCATTCCCTTTCACAGCAGTTGTATGTAATCCTTGTATGGTACACTTGCTGACACGTTGTACTTCTGAGACAGCATGCAAAGGAAATAACTATTTCGGGGTATGTGCAACTGGATCGTTGCTGCTTCTTTTTCTTCTTATTTTGGTATTTATGCTGTTGCAGAACACGCCAGCGTTCATGTGTCTAAGTTGCAGACGTGCAAAAATCTAAACAACATTTTTTTACTTTCTAAACACATAACTTAAATATCAACAACTGCTGCTGATTCTTTACCATTAAGAGTACATTTTCATGTTGGCTGCCAAAAAACTAAACTGTTTAACTAAAGTGAAGTGAATCAAGCAACGAACATGGCAGTGTACAGCATAGAACTTGCGGCTTACAGTGTCTAGATACGGAATCAAAAAATATATAAAAATCGCAAAACCACCTAAATTTAAAACTTCACATCAGTTTAACTCGCTTCACTGTACTTTGTGAAGCATTCAACAACAAGAGCAAATTTCCAGATACTTTTTTGCCAAAAAGTGGCAACGCAAAGCCAATGAACGCGCGAAAGCAGGAAAGAGCAAGAGAAGAACGCTTAGCATGCAAACAAGACGGGCGAGAAATATTCGCAACAAAGATCGAAAAACTTATCAAACGTAAAACAGAAAATGCATAACAATATTATCGAAGCATTTCATTGATGCGCTTGCCTGCTCCTGTGCTCGCACCATTTGCACCACTTGCAACGCTTGCAAATCAGTTAATTGCATAAATTTTCGCAAATTTCTAAAATATGACCAATAGATTCAGTTAAAAGATAAAAATTCGCTTAGCCAATTGCTGATACCAATGACAACGGTTATTGCGGTTGTGTTGCTCGGAATGGAAATATAAATTCAAGCAAAGTACTCTTAATTAGTTTGGAAATAAGTCAGCGGGCGTCAAACCGATAAACCTAGCCAACAAATGAACTAAACAATAAGAAAACGCAACAACGAACAACAGCAAAAACTAAAATAAAAGAAAACGCATCAATAAATTGTTTTCAAAATAAAATAAATTCACTGATTCACGGCTTGTTATTTGGTTTGCTGTGAATCTAACAACCTCTTGTAAAATTCTGCATTTGTAAAAAAAATAGCGATTAAAAAATTTAAATAATCAAAGTGAATCAAATAAAATTCACAGACAACCTAAGTTACAAGTGAATCAATTCAATTAAAGAAGTAACGTCAGCCGAACAATTGAAAAGAGGAGCTTCAGATGATTTTGAATACACCACAAGCAACAATAGTAAAACCACAAGGAGAGGCCGCACGTCATACATGTTTAAATTTTTGTATGCGGGGACCAATATTGTTCCCCGGAATTCCGTTAATTACACGAGCACATAACGAAGTTCGAAGTTTTCGTTTTTTTGCTATGCATTGACCTTGGATTTTTCTTTGATTTGATACGCCAAGCCTAATGTATATATTTGTTGTTGGACTTTCTACTTTTACGTTGTCTGTGTTTGGTGATTTAATTTTTTTGTGACCATTTTTTTCGCATTTCAAGAATGTTGTTGTTGTTGAAATATTCTGTGCGAATATTTCTTGTTGCACAGAATAGTTTCGTTTTCTGCTTTTTATGCGTGCCTGGTATGAAAAGTCGTTCATCAACCGTACCGTCTGAATTACACATATTTTGGTGTGCGTTTTAATCATTTTAGAATTTCCAATCGCCAAGCTAGATCATATTTCATCCTGCTTCTTCACAATTGTAATGGGTAATTCATGCTGCTTTTTATATGTGTCTGGTGTGAAAAACCCGTTGAATTGAATATGTATATAAATTAAAATGTGTTGATTTTCAACTTCAATGATTGAAAGGAAATGTTTGGGTTGAGTTATTTTATTTATTTTATTCTTGCATGGGTGCAGGCAGAATGTTTAAATTATGAACATAAACTGACGTAACTGTAACAATATATTCCTAAAAAAAACTTCGCTTATGCTAAGCTAAAGTCATTGACTGGCGGCAGACCGCTGACATTGCAGAAAGTGTTTGAAATTTTCCACTCGTTTTGTATTCGCACGAATTTGTCTTAATTTTAGAATGAAAAGAAATGCTCAGTTCAATTTCAACCTTCGTTGCTAATGGACGTACCTCAAAGTGTCGCTCTAACAAACTAAAAACAAAATAAACAACATAAATAGCAGTGAAATTATACCATAAATGAGCAAGTGCCCATAATTACAAAATTTAATTCGCAACACATAAAAACATAAAAACTCGAAATAAAACAGAAAGTCAAAGTGAAAAATGCCTAAAGCTCATGTAAATGAGCGAAGGCTATCCAATGTGGGATACTTCACAATTCGGGCAACAACAATGCCAAGTGCCTCAAAGCAACTATCCTCTGCAGGAAACCTGGAGAGAAACAGATCTTGCTCTCCAACTATCCCTACAGCGGAAGGTGTATCCCCACTGGCATGGAGTGTGCAATGCGCGACGCCTACTACCTCTGTACCACCGACTACAACATCATCAGTAACAACAACAACGCAAAGTCAGTACACAACAACAGTAGCATCAGCAGCCACCACAACAACAACCACGGTCTTCTCAACAATTTCACCGATCACGTCAGCAACAACAACAAGTCCAGTTCTCCAACTAACAGATTCAACTGCATCGTCAAACGATAAAACATCAACTATTTATCCAACAACTGCACTGAACACATTATCAACAACGAAAACTATATCAGAATCATACCCAATAACAACACCGATCACGTCATCTAATCCATCAACTACAACACTAAATCACAGCACCTTTATTTTAAAAACCAAAAGAGCCGACCAATTAGTCTTCTACCCATTATGAGAAAAATTTTCGAAAAGCTATTATTTGACAAATTGAAGCCAATACTGGATAAAGAAAAACTGATACCTCACCACCAATTTGGATTCCGCCACAATCACTCGACTATTCAACAAATTCATCGAGTCACAAATAAAATAATGACTGATCTCGACAACAAAAAATTCTGCATTGGAGTGTTTCTGGATGTTGAAAAAGCATTCCACAAGGTCTGGCACAATGGGCTCCTACACAAACTCAACAACATATTTCCTCAAAACTATTTCGAAATCCTAAAAAGCTATCTCACTGATCGTCATTTTTACTTAAAATATAATGGCTCCACTTCCAACCTGCGAAAAATTACAGCCGGCATCCCTCAAGGCAGTGTGCTTGGTCCTCTACTGTATTCACTCTACACATCAGACATTCCTGTACTTGACGATGACAATGCGATGCTAGCCACATTTGCTGATGACACTATCTTTCTCTACGCCCACGAAAATATTTGCACTGCAACAGCTAAATTACAAAATGCTGTGGACACTACCACAAAATGGTTTAAAGAATGGAACATAAAAATAAATGAGCAAAAAACGCAGCAAATCGTGTATACAAGAAAAAAAACTTACCCACCAAACATATTAAAATAAATGGAACTGATATTCCTATAGTCAAAGAGGCGAAATACCTGGGCATGCACATCGACAGCAAACTGACATGGAATTATCATATTACTAAAAAACGAGAGCTTAACCGAAAATCCAAATTTTTTTTTTTTTTTTTTTTTTATTTTATTTTATTTGAGGTTTATACGGAGTATTTTGATAACTCCTTTATGTCCTCGGTATCTATTAATTCTGCCCAATTGGGCGCGCCGGCTAACTATTGGTTAGCTTTGTCAATTTATATATAATATATGTATATATTTATATATAATTTATAACAATAAAACAATAATGACGCGTTAGCTTCTCCTAACCGTTGTCGAAGGTAATCGAAGTATGAGATCCCTCGGTTGTCGCCTATTGAGCCTCCTTTGTGGGCGAGTTCTGCTAAGGATGTTAGCTATCCGATTTCTGTGACGCTCCAGCCTGTCGTGGTACCGGCTCGAATGCAGGTTAATAGTGTCAAAAACCGTGTGCAACTTTAGGTCACGATGCAAAGTGGTGTTTCTTACGTACCACTCGCAGCCGGTGATCATCCTCGCAACGTTTTGTGCGACCTGTATACGTCGTATTTAGCTGTCACAGGCTAGGCCCCATATTTGGCAGCCGTACCGCCAGATTGGTGCAATGACTTGACTGTAAATTGTCTTCTTATTAGAGAGTGACAATTTACTTCTCGGCCCAAGGAGCCAGTAGAACTTAGCCGCCGCAGCACGTAAGCGCATTCTGATCGCAGTCACGTGCTTTGCGAATGTGAGTCTGCGATCAAGTATGACTCCCAAGTATTTAGCGGAGTTCGCTTGAGCTACTGGGCTTCCGTCGAAACGCACTGCCGGAGGAGTACTTCGCTTGAGCGTGAAGCAGACGTTGACTGTCTTGTCGCCGTTGATGCTGATGTTCCATCTCCTTGCCCTCTCGGCAAATGCAGTTACGTATTTGTGGATGCCTTCGGCAGCGTCGCGTCCGCATCGGGACCTGTAGGTGACGCACACGTCGTCAGCAAATGTTGCAAGCATTGACGTTCCGGGTAGGCTATCGTCCGGTCGCGGCATGTCGTGGCTGTACAGGCAATAGAGCAGAGGGCCAAGCCCACTTCCCTGAGGAACTCCGGCTCCTACATCATGTTCAGTAGAGAGGGCCGAGTGAAATCGGACCGCAAATCGCCTTCCCTCAAGGTACGACCGCAGTAGGCCAAAGTAAGGCGCAGGCAGCGTCTGCTTGATTTTCACCAGGATTCCGGAATGCCACACACGATCGAACGCCTCCCGAACATCCAGAAAGAGGGCGTTGCAGTACTCATTACTGTCGTAGGCAGCCAATATCTGCTCGATGACGCGATGTAGCTGTTCAACAGTGCAGTGGCCGGCACGAAATCCAAATTGGTGCTCAGGCATAATCCCCTGAGAATCCATGATCCTGACCATCCGGGCGGCAATCAGTCTCTCAAACACCTTCGAGGTCGAAGGGAGCAGACTGATCGGCCGGTAGGACCCAGGGTCTCGTTCCGGTTTGCCAGGCTTATGGATCATGGAGATCAAACCGAGCTTCCACTGAGGAGGGAAGCATTGCATCCTCACGATAGCGTTGAACACCAACGTAATGTAGAGGATCGCACGACTGGGCAGTGCCTTCAAAGTGGCATTGCATACGGCATCATGTCCTGGTGCTCTTTTGATGTTCTGGCTAGCAATAACTTCAGCTATCTCGCTAGGTTCGAACGGTTCAATAGGCAAATCCATCTGTAGCGCTTGAGTCAATAAGTTCTGTGACTGTTCAACTTGCTGCGGACTGGCGAGATCAAAAGGTTGAAAACGTTCAGCAAGATGCGCTGCAAATACTTCCGCTTGCTCCAGATCGGACCGACACCAAGCCCCGTTGCTGTCAGCCAATGGCGCTTTCCTAGCGCAGCGTCTTTTGATGGCGCGCGTGGCCTTCCAAAGCGAGTGCGTCGCATCGCTTTCAGTCCCCGTGTTGGCTAGCCTCTCGTTGAACCAAGCAGATTTGTGTTCCGCCAATGTTTGATGGAGCAAATTCCTCGCTCTATTCCATTCGGTTTTATCGAGGGGGTGGCGCGACCTAATCCATCGTTTGCGTAGGCGCTTCTTCCTAGCGATTAGCAGCAGAATCTCTTGAGTAACCGGAATTCTGGCTGCTGCAGGCCTTCCTACCGGGGTACGAGTAGCTATTCTTGCTGCATCCTTGATTTTGGCGTTAAGAGAGTCTATAGCTTCTACTATGTCATTCTCGGAATTCAGCTCCATGTTGAGGTTCAAGGAGGACTCAAGGTGCTCTTGGAACTGTTCAAGGTTAGTGCGCCTTGTAATTAACCTCTCCATCTTCGGGTATGCAATTGCTGCAGCGTCTAGAGTGATTATTAGAGGTAGATGGTCGGAGCTAAGCTCAACAACCGATCGTATCTCTGTATGGATTCCCAGGACTCCTCTTGTCAGCGCAAAATCTATGTAGCCTGGTGAGCCTCTTCTGCCGTAAGGGTACCTCGTGGGCCCTCCTGTAGCTAACGTGCTCACGTCCGAGTTTAGAACAAGATTTGCCAGCGCTTGACCTCTTTGGTTGCATCTCCTTGC
>JBAMBQ010005460.1:0-13297 GCA_037044495.1 Stegana nigrithorax | reverse complement strand
TCAGTTGAGATCACTTTTCTAGCAATGAACCAATCAAGCCTAGTGGCAACTCGAACCTGAGATGTCAATGATTCACTTTGCTCCACCGTTACTACCTGGTTTCCCTGGAAGTGCGTGTTAAGCAGCAGTTCATTAATTTCACCTTTTGTGTTCGTGTATGAGCCACAGGCTTTTTGAAGCGTCACAAGCTTGGCTGACGGATGCTTTTGCAGAATTCTGCTCAGCCTGGCTGCCTGTCCTGTTCCTACTAGCTCAGAACAAAAGTCTACGTACGAGTTACGCTGGGCGTATCTCAGTTTGTACTTATACACCTTATGTTCATCTCTGTAAGCATTCCAGTCAGACTCCTTCTGAGTCTTGACGGCCCTATTCAGGAGTTTGCGGGTGCTCTTGCGAAAGGAGGTAATTTCTGAGTTTTACCGGGGTACTGTCTTGCCTGCTCTTTCTTTCCTAATTGGACACGCGTCTTCATAGCTTTCAATAATGTGTTCTGATTTCTGTCAGTTCGTCTCTATGCGCCGATGAAATACTTACCCCTTGCCGTATAGATATGTTTTAGCGAGTGCACTATTCTGTCTCCGCCCTTTCTCAACATTGCTGGAAAAATCCCATCCGGACCAGGCGACTTGCAGTCTTTAAACACTGATAGAGTATACCTTGTGGATTCAGTTGAGATCACTTTTCTAGCAATGAACCAATCAAGCTAGTGGCAAATCGAACCTGAGATGTCAATGATTCACTCTGCTTCACCGTTACTACCTGGTTTCCCTGGAAGTGCGTGTTTAGTAGCAGTTCATTCATTTCACCTTTTGTGTTCGTGTATGAGCCACAGGCTTTTTGGAGCGTGACAAGTTTGGCTGTCGGATCCTTTTGCAGAATTCTGCTCAGCCTGGCTGCCTGTCCTGTTCCTTCTAGCTCAGAACAAATGTCTACGTACGAGTTATGCTGGGCGTATCTCGGTTTGTACTTATACACCTTATGTTCATCTCTGTAAGCATCCCAGTCAGACTCCTTCTGAGTCTTGAAGGCTCTATTCAGGAGTTTGCGGGTGCTCTTGCGAAAGGAAGCAAGTTCTGAGTTCCACCAGGGTACTGTCTTGCTTGGTCTTGCTTTCCTAATTGCACACGCCTCTTCATAGCTTTCAATAATGGCTGCACCGAATGCTTTGGATGCCAACTCAATCGAAGCTATGTTACGTAATCTAGCGGGGATATTGGGTATCCGAGCATCGATTACGTCAGCGGGGTCATGCGTCTTCTTATTATACATATTCTCTGACCTTACCTTTCTAGTTTTTAGTTTTGTTTGTTAATTTATTTTTATTGGTTTTTAAAACAATCACATATAAAAAATATAAAAAAAAATAAATATCGAGAAACAGAAATTATTAGTTTGAATTATTCCGACTTTTATGATCGATACCACTGAATGCGATTTGGACTGATTAAACTGAAAGGAGTTCATGAACACCGTTTTGTTTTGCCTTTCGCACTACCCCTTGAGATTGACATTTGATTCCTTAAGGTAATAATTGTCAAATGGCATTTCATTTAATGTTTAATTTTTATTGTATTTTACATTTAATGCAAAACTTAAGTCATTGAGTTTCATTTAATTATAACAAGAAAAATAAATCAACATTTTAAAAACAAACTTTAGTTTGTTTGTTATAAATTTAATGGGATTTTTTATTTTACTTTTTATATGAATATGTATGGGTTTTTTTTTAGTTGTTACACATAATTAAACTAACGCTCGCTGTATGTGATTAATTAGATAAATATTAGTTATATATTATATACGTATATATAAAAAAAACGTGAGTTTGTAAAAACAATATAAAAAACAATTAACTGGTTAACTTGCCGACGATGATTCCAGTCACAATTAAACCTATTATCACAGCAATCGATAAAAGTAACAAAATCTTGCGTCGATAGCTCTGACGCCGCTCAAAAGCCTTAGCCAGCTCATTGCGACCTTCCTCAACATTGCCTGCCACTTGTTCAATACTGGTTTCAATGCGTTCTAACAAGCAAATTAAGGGCTACCATTAATTAACAATGCAATCATCACATACAACGAGTACTCACCTACTTGCTCACTCTGCGCATGCATCAGCGAGCCAATCGTGCGCATAATCGAGTTCACATCAAGCACAACCGACTCTATTTGGCGCACCTGGCGCTCGCGGTCCATCAGCTTATTATCTTCGAATTCCATGGTGGCCTGTAACTCACGTTGATGCTGCACCAGCTCCGCACGATCCGATTCCGCTTGCGCGGCATCCTGTTGCTGGGCTGCAATCGCTGCTGCTTCTGCGGCCATCTGATAGCTCTGCTTTATGGCTACCGAGATGTGCTGCTGCAGAGTTGTATATTTTTCAACCACGCTGCTAAAATCATTGGTAAGTTTTTCGAGTTGCAACTTTTGTTGTTTATCGGCGCGCCGCACGACAGCCGTTAAGCGTTGCAGATCCTTGGTGTTGCTCTCAATGCGAGTGTTCGTCTTGGCCAATAAATTATGCACTTTTTCGCGTAATTCTGGCAGATCACGTGGTGTGCCAACTAGTTTTATCATTTTCTCCAGCTGCTTGCAGCTCGAGTTCACAGCGGTAATGTTGTGCGCGATGTCTTCGCTTAACGACATAAATTCTGTGGGACTGAAGCCGGAGAAACTAACATCAGGCATCGGGTTCGTTGAGGTGCTGGCCGTGGAGCCATAATCGCGGCCACTGCCTCCTCCGTTTGAATTGTTCAGTTTCTGCGACATGGTCTTATTGTTTCAAAGTTGGAATAGCACGTTTACTTTCTGAAATAGGTTGACACAATTTGAATAGTGTTTACATTGTTTTATGATTAAATGCATGCGTAAATCAAAAACATATGAATCACAGTTTCGGGCAAGGTTTAATTTGAATTTCTTATCAGAGTACGCGCTATTAGCGTTATGAGGCTGCGGGCTGGCAGGGTATTTGATGTGGTTAAAAAGTAGGTGGTTTCTGATTGAGCCATCGGCAAAGTAGCACTACCAGTTTGCAATTGTCACAGCACTTTTATGATTTCAACAAACGCAAAGTTTCTGCTTTTGCTGTTAATACTATTTCCCCCGACTTTATTTGGGCTTTGATTCAACTGGCACAGTCCTTTAGCTTGATGCATTCTCCTTAACATCCTTCAGTGTGCGTGCACACAATAAGGGTTTAATATCTACATGGAGCCTTGTTGTCAAGGCGAAATATAGGCGATTAAGAAAAAAACAAAAACATATGACAAAGAAGCAGAGACCGAGTGAAAAAAAAGATCGAAAAAGTAACTTAGGAAAAGCACAATTACTTTCCAAAATTAATTACCGCTCGAAGTTGCTGCTATCTGATTTGTACTTGATCGTTGCTTTTGTGTTTTATTTTATATATATCTTCTCGAAGGTCTATCGGCACTGCGAGCTGCTGAAAACTAGCGTTGCCCCTATATATTTATATATTATAAACCTATGTAGGCAGAATTTAAGAAAAGAAGAATACATAGATATTCTATGTTAAAGAATCTACCATCACAACCCGCCTCTTACGAACTTGATGAATTTTAGTGATTCTCACTCAGGGAGAGGAGTAATCGAATATTCCATTTCCACTGGGCTGTCATCACATCACGTTATAATCGGCGTTTTCACACTTATGTTAAATGGTGAAAAGTAATAAAATTAACACGCAAAACAAAAGCTATTCCTTACAACATTTCACAAAATTACTTTACACAAGGCATTCTCATACTTCTATTAAATCGTAATGTGTAATGAAATTTAAACGCAAAACAAAAACAACATTACACAACATTTCACAAAATGACATTACACTGTTAGTTACACCCCTGGCCAGTGTACGATTTCACATGTAGTGACGCCCTCACATTTTTCAATACAGAAATTTATTTCCCTTATAATGGCAAAAGCTATTACATTTGAATGTCAACTTTTAAATTTTGATTATAAAAATTTGACTGGTACATATGTTTTTTGAAATTAGATTTGAAAATAGAAAACGATTTTTTGTAGAAACTCAAAATGAAATCCAAATTGGAGTTACAAAAATACAAATGCGATACGAAAAAATGATAAGCAAAATATAAGCTCAAATTTAATATTGGATTTAAATAAGCACTTCATTATGTTTTAAAGTAGTTGATATTTTATCTGCATTAGGCAAACATCTACACTTTGGCATTAATGGAAGAAATGCTAGACTATACTAAAACTAAACTATACTATTGCTTTATTTATTTATTTTCTGTGGCTGTTTCTAACTTGTTTACAAAAATCACCTGTTATTATTCACAATTACACAAATAAAATTTCACAAGTGAGTTCGCACTTTCTTACATTTTACAAAACATTTAACAAAAGTGTGAAAACACCTAATATTCCGTTTTAAGGACTAGGGTCATTTGAAATAAATGATTTTTTTTTGCTTTCAGTAGGTTGTTGCGTTGTTCATTACTGATTCAATGTTATTGAAGAGGAATAGAGTTTGCAGAGCACGAAACAGTCTTATCTCACTGACGCACACACTGTGTCAGTGCTGCATATAAAAAGGAATACCAACGAAGTTTTTTTTTGGCTACGTTTTTCTTTAATGAAAAATCTTCGTAAGTTATTTATTAGCGGTGCCTGGTTCCCCTAAATTAACTGATTTATATTTCTTTCTATAAGCGGTCAAAACTATATCCTGGCTGTTGAATATATATGCTGTGCTAGGGTCCCCACACCCCTGCTCTTCTTTGTAGGCACAATATTAAGCCCCCTCGTCAGTCGGGCACGATTGCGCCGTCTCCCGGCTCTAGAGGCGGCTGTGGCATTGAGTCGTCTGTTCGCCTAGTTCCCCTCTTTGCAAACCTATTTCCTTTCGTGGTAGGTCCGTCCGCCACAAGATTTGAACCAGAGTTGTTGTGTATGCTAGTCAGAGTCCTTACTACTAAGCCACCAAGTCTTGCAGAACGATTTTGCGTAGTTAAATATTTATTGTTGGAAAAAAACATACGATTAGCTTTCTTCGTTTGGGGTAAAGCACATCAGATCATCATTCTTCTTTGTAAGTGTAGTGGTTAAAAGCACTACCGAAATATGAACATTAATGTGTTATAATTTTTGGTCGTTTTCACAAATATTTATATTTTTTTGAAAACAATGCGTATTCAAAGTATTTTAAAATAAAGTTGATTGTTTTAATTTGATAATATTTTTTTAATTTAAAATAAAAATTTTAATTTTAACAGATATTTTAAGTACGGAACATAATAAACCATAATTACATAAAATGAAGAACCAAAATTCATAAATTTTCTAATTTAAGTACTAACTAACTACCCAGCAACTCTGGTAACGATTAGCTGCTTAGTGTCAAATATGTTGCCAGCAAAAAAATTACAAGCAAATATCAAATTCTAAATGATACCTTATGCACCTTGATAGAGGTGTCAAACAATCGATGGTCACACCATCGATAGTTTTCGATATTTTTAAAAAAACTATCGATATTATCGCGATAGTATCGTTAAAGAAGAAATGAAAAAAAAAATCTTTAATGGAATCTGCAATAATATTAATTATATGTAATATGGACTCATTATGCGTTTACACAACTGTGGTTTATCACCTATCAAATTTTCTTACCGTCAGCCATCTCGAAAACTATACTAACAATACGTCTTCAGCACTACATGCACCACCCGCACAATTAGCACTACCTGCTTAATCAGCACCACCACCGAAAAAATGTAAAATTCAACAAAATTTAACTATTTTAACAAATAGAATTTTCGGAGGGGAAATTACCTGCGCATCGAATGTTCCATAGAAATTTTAGTGATGAAGTTCACAATATTACATTACAAAGCGACTAGCGATAGTATTTTAAAACCATCGATAGTGTTTGAAAATTAAAACTATCGATACTATCGATAGTACCATCGATAGTTTGACACCTCTACACCTTAATATTCCATGCAAAAAGCATTACCACAAATCATGGTGTAATCAATAGAAGGTGACGCCAAGGTGCTACAGAAATCGGACTACTCTCATTATCGTATCGTTAGGTGGCGTTTTCATTAGAGCGCCGCCATATTGTATGCATGACAACATAGAAAAATTGATTTTTGTTTTGTCTGATTTACGAAATTTTTACGAAAATATTTACATACATAACATTTGTTATTAAACGCAATTATTGTTTTATTTATAATTATGAATTATTTTTTGATAATTTCGCGTTATCATTTTTGCTTAAAATTTCGGCTGCAAATACTAAGGCAAAACTGATTTCAGCCAATAGTCCAGCTTATAGACATTATTATACATATGTCAAAAAAAATTAAAAAGAAGTGATTGGTTTTTTTTGCCTACAATAAATATATAATTAAGCAACGGTATTTACACAAGGCTCGTTGGTTCAGTGTGTACACTACACAGGCAATGACCAGGTGGTGGAAATTATCTGAATTGGTCTAAAATTTACAGAACGAGACTCGGTGTCGCTGTTAAGTAGTAGTGGTGGCGCTGTTATGTAGTAGTGGTGTCGTTGTTAGGACGCTGTTGTTAACAGATATTCGTTATCCATAAAACTACAGTACTTATTCGGTTGTGTGAACATCCGATTATGTGAACATTCAGTAGAGTGAACAAAAAATGATCAACCAATTTTTATACAGTAGATTCTACAGTGAACAAGGCATAATGATTTCGTTCTATCGCTCAGTGACTATCTGACATAACGATTCCTGGAATTACTTCAATTAGATTTGACAGTTTGTTCTTTTTTACTTGCTTGGGAAAAGATTTTTTTTTTTTTTTTTTGTTGATTTCGATTATATTTACAATCTATCCAAACAGGACATTCAATAAATCTTATGATACATAGGGATTCGCTTAATGCTAATGCAATTTACAGATTATTTAGAAATAATACAATATAGACAGTATAGTACAATAACAATAGTGCAATATAAGACATATATAATATATACAATATATACAATACAATTTCAAGTTAAACTACTAACATTAGATGACTAATAATACAAATAATATAAAATTTAATTTAATTTCTATGTCCTAGGTCTAGCGGGTGAGATCTTGGGAAAAGATAAATTCTAACATTGTGCAAAAATGTATCAAAAATGTTTGAGTAATGACGAATCTTATGATCTTGAAAACGACATTTAAGCACTTTAAGAAACTAATATAGAAAGAAGCACCGGCACCGGAATTATTTAACCTTGTATCACAGTTAGGTAGTGAGTACCAATGCTCAATAGATGATATTGAAAATTGGAGCGATAATGATACTTTTGAAGATTTAAATGAACGGTGACATACAAATCGGGGATGAAATGCCTGTGCGTATAATTGCAGTAAACACCTAGAAAGTTTTGGATGCTTTTAATAAAGTAATTATTTGGGCTGAGGAGAATTGTACAACTGATGACTTATTTGTGTTTCGTAAAAGAAGAGAGGAAGCATTAAATATGAAGCTAAGTGCAAACAATAAAAAAACGCAATTAACCACATTGTTGAAAGCTCAGTAAGCCGATTCATTATCCATTTCAACCATGTCCTTATGAATTTCAATCATTGTTTCATTAAAAATATTTAATTTTTTATCAATAAAACACTATTTTTTTAATTTTTATCACATAGGAAATGTAAAGAGTACATAAAAATGTATTTATAAACCTGCAAAACTACTGCCTCCGTTATGTGAGCAATTCAATTCAATAAAACTACTGTATGTCAAAAATCTTCAATACTCATATAGTTAGTAAAGTTCGAAGATAGGTGTACAACTATTGATACTCATACCATCGATAGTTTTCGCAAGTTAAAGAAACAATTTGCCGAATGAAAAATATTTTGTGACAATTCGTTTTGAACGAATTTAAAAGAATTTTATTCTATTCATCCAGTCTATTTAAAATAAACTTACTTAGTTGAAATGGCTGCTTTTCATGTAGATTTTTTTTCTGAAAAAGTATGCCGGGCTTTGCTAGACATTCTCTCCACACCTCTGGCACCACCCGCACGATCAGCACTACCACCACAAAAAAAATTTTAAATTCCACAAAAAAAATTTTTGGAAGAAAATTACCTGCACTTTGAATGTTCTAGAGAAATGCTAATGATAGAGTTTACTATGTAAAGTATTTATCGATAGTTTTTTGAAACCATCGATATTGATGGAAAATTAAAACTGCCGATACTATAGAGTGAGAAAAATCGGTTTCGAACTGTGCAAACTCTATTCCCTTTCAATACTGAACCAATAGTGGTCAAGGTAAATTCTTGTTTTTGACGGATCTCGAGACGGAGACCTTGTGTGTGTAATTTTTTTAATAAAGTCCAGACCGCCGAACCCCCACCGCCCGCTAGCCAACAACACACTAGAGGTTTCAAACTATCGGTGCTCACACCATCGATAGTTTTCGATATTTAAAAAAAAAACTATCGATATTGTCGCGATAGTATCGTTAAAGAAGAAATTAGAAAAAAAATTTGTAATGGAACCTGCAAAAATATTTACTTTATGTAATATGGACTCATTATGCATTTACACAACTGTGGTGTATCACCTAACAAATATTCTTACCGTCAGCCATCTCGAAAACTGTATTAAAAATATGCGTTCAGCACCACCCGCACAATTAGCACTACCTGAACAATTAGCACCATCACCGAAAAAATTTAAAATTGCTCAAAATTTAACTATTTAAACAAAATGAGGGAAATTACTTGCGCTTCGAATGTTCAAGAGAAATGTTAGTGATGGAGTTCACAATGTAAAGCGACTATCGATAGTATTTTAAAACCATCGATAGTACTGGAAAATTAAAACTATCGGTACTATCGATAGTACCATCGATACTTTGACACCTCTACAACACACCGCAGTCAGTGTTTGGCAAACGATACTTTCGCATGCTAAACCCAGCGGGGTAAGAAAAATAGTTATAGCAAAACTTAGAGATATAGACTATATCGATATGGGCAATACTCGATATTTTCGTTATTGATATTCCCATGCATAACTGGCTTAAGTAGTTTCTCGGACTGAATAATAATATTGAATTTTTTTCTTCTTAAATTAATCTGAATTCTTCATCATTGTAAACAGCAAAGAAAATGGCTAGGTTTAATGGAAATTTTTTGTTGCCTTCGCCAAATTTTAATGGAATTGCCAAGGAAGCCGCTAAGACACAACCACATTACCTGACTCCATGTGGCATGACATTACTACCACGCGTGAAACAACCACCTCCAATGTATGGCTCACGTGGCGCAACTTTGCCTGCGAAAATCTTGCAACAGGAGCAACAAGTTGTAAGGATATAGCCTATGTGAATAATTTTATAAATATTGTATATTTTAATTTGTAGTTACCATTTAGAGACGAGATTCTAAGAACTAGATCAAATTCAGCCAACCCAGGTTGGGTGCTGCCGCCAATCGTGATTGAACACTGTCAAGCTTGCAATATGAATTTTCAGATGGTAAATGATTTAGAAAGGCACAAACAGCAACATGAAGCTTGCCCTGTGGCAGCATGTGGTTATATGGGTCATCCCACGGTCATGGATAGACATATAGAGACATCCCATGTAAGTGAATTGTATCAAGAAGTGAAAAAGATGAGCACTCCCGAAGAAATTTCCGCTTGGATTGCAGAGCGTCGCAAAAGGCGAGTTATGTAGTTTATCCATAATTTATAAACTTAACTCTATTATTACATTAGATACCCGACGTTGGCAAACATAAAACAGAGTGAGCGTGCAAAAGTGCAACGCCAACGCCGGGGTGAGCGTCTCGAAGTTAAAAAATCTCGTTTTGGAAATGTGAAGGACCGCAAACGTGTTCGCCAGCATGGCGTTAATGCCGGTAAGCGAAAAGATGATGGCGGTGTAGGGGATACAATGCAAGGACATGAAAAACAAGGCATAAAAGAAGTGAAGAAAATTACCAATATCACAAAGAAAAGTGAGCAGGATATGTGTTGTGCTGGCATACCAACGTTTAAAGGCACATCTGACATGAGGGATTACAAACATTGTAAAACGAAAAGTTTGCAGATTGTCAATGCATTAAGTAGTCTGCTGGATATGTATGGCTCTGAAGGCGAAGATGAAATTACAGAATATGAGGAAGAAAATGCCCAAACACGTGATACAAAAACAGAGTCTACATTAGAACCAAAGTACGACGATCCTCCTACTTCTAAAGTTCCGTTCCAACTGATTGAACTAAGTTCAGAATCTGAAAAATGTTGCCAAAGCAAAATATATGTTATGGCAATCGAGCACAAATCAGAGGCTGCTACTATTACTGAGAATCTAGAAGTTCATCAAAATGCATCCTCAGATGAAGCACCGGAAGAAGCGCCCATTGTACGCATGATTGAAAAACCAATAAAGGAAAGTGAAAAGCCAACTGGAGCCACTTTAAATGAAAAAGCAACCGTTAAATCTTTGTTTCTGCCGACAAAACGTAAATATGGTTTAAATTATCGCAAAAGACTACGCAAACAGAACACAATGCTAGAGAAGCTGCTGGAAGGCGATATTAGACACGAACGCAATGGCCTTCTACAATGTGTGCGATTTATTTGTGAACAAAACTACTTTGGCATTGGGCAAGATTTGACGAGCACTGACAAATCATAAATATATACTTAAGAAATATAATAAACTGGTAAGCCTTGGCAGACGTTCTGCGTTTTTCGGGAAATTAAATATTGAAAACACTGAGAATTATCAAAGTATAAAAGTAACAATATAAAAATGCAACTCTGCCAATTTGTTCGAATGGCAACCCTGCAAAACAAGAGCGTAAGCCACCTTTTTTCGTGTTTATTGTAATTTTTGTTGTTGTGGTATTTACGAAACATAAGCAGTGATACGAAATCTATAAGCAGTAATTACAGTCGTACTAATTAAACTGTTACGGCCGTATTTACTAACCGATTTTAACAATCCTATCTCTTAAGTTGGAACCTACTCACAACCCACAAGATTTCATTGAAATCGGTTGGGCGGCTTCAGAGATTAGCGTACCCAAACGTCGTGACACTCCATTTCTATAGTTTAAGATTAAAACTTTGTTTTAAACAGAAAATAACTAAAATTCCTGATAGCAATATATAATTAACTGCTTGGGTTGACATTTAATTGTGGCGAATTTTCGGTTGTGGAGCTTGGACCAGTGATGGTTGATGAAATACCCCCCGGGCCAGTCACTATATTAATATTAGCCAGATTAGAATTGCTGTCAAGTGTGCCGGTTGAACTCGTTCCAGATTGTTGCTGTTGGTTGGCTATTGATGCCGCCACAGATACTTGTTGCTGCTGCTGGGCAGCAGCTGCGCTTTGTTCACGCTGTCGTTTTTGTTGTTGCCGCGATTCGTACGAATGTTTTGCTTTGGTTTCCTCCAATTCTCGCACGCGTGAACGTGCATTTTGTATGCGATGCCAAGCCATTTGTAGCACCTTGGCTGAAGCATAGCCTGAACCCTCATGCGGCTGACCGGTGGATACTTGAGTCAAGTAGGTGATTTGTTCACTAAGCTTGTTCTCGACTGCAGAAAGCGACTTCAGGAACTGTTGACATTGCGTTTCAGCACTTTTTTGTGAAGATTTTTCTTTACTCAGTTCGAGTAATGCTTGTCCTAAAAATAAAAAGCAAAAAAGGAGAAAGCTAATAGCTAATTTAGTTTTTGTATACATATTTATTTAACTTGCCTGCGCTTTGCATGCAGAGTATGATCTCCTTCTCGATCTCATCAAGTACATGTATTTTGTCTAACGGATTCATAATATAACCCAATTGTTTTTAATAAAACAATAAATAATTAATTTCAATGTGTGGACCGAATGGTACTGCCAACTTGGTAAAATAAGGCGGCTTGGCTTCAATGTTTGCATTAGTGCTGCCAACTACCCAGTATAGGAAACTAAAGCAGCGGTCTTTTGAAACCGTCAATGCCTATGATGGGAAAAATTCAAGCGATGGAGCACATTTTTCGCCAATTCAACGGCAATGAAATATTTATCGCAAAAAATTATTTACAAATGCACATTGATGCAGCGAAAGATATCCAATGCCACCCCAACGTAAAAAAACTTTTCGTCAGGGCGCGTATGTTTTTCACTATAAAAAAACTTAATCGTAAAATGGCGAATATCTAAAGCCGCATATCCAAGAAACTGAATAAAATTATAAGTTGACAAACAAAACAGCTATCAACATAATTTAGTTCACACACATAACACCAGTTCAATTATATTATGCCATATAAATGTTTACACAAAAGCTGCACATATTTCGTCAATTTAATGGCGCGGAAATCCTTTTAACAACCAAATACAAACTCAAACATGCCGTAATTTTCCCAAAATATTCACATAATTCTTTGTTTACAAATTACAAATCAGTCCAAACATATGATAGTGTTAAGCGGCGTAAAAATGTTGAAATCAGCTCAAAATACCCTAAATTCATGTGACGTCACAAATATAAAATGGGGGTCTTCTAATGAGAGTGGTCCGATCAGGGACACATATTGGCACCACCTTCTTTTTATTACACAATGGTTTCTAACAATGGCGCATGTTTCTATTATTGCACTTTATATTAATATTTAGCGTAGCCGGGTTAAATTGCCTTAATGCAATATTTTAAATGCAATAAATAAATGCATAAATAAATGCAATGGGATCAATGGCTAAGGTTTTGCAACAAAACCGATCCGCTAAGTAATTATTGGCGAGTATGCGAATATCATTTTCGCAACGAAGATATAATTGGCAAAGTTCAACGAGACCTTGGTAAGTTTGCAAATTAATTGAATATACTGTTTAATGTGCAACGGAATAATTCTTATTATTAGGAGTACCACAATTACCGCAGATTAAAAGACTGCTTCGACACAAAGGATCTAAGTGTTGATGAGGCAACTTATACTTGGGTCGATCAATTGAGCGAAGGCGGTCTTTTGAAACCGTCAATGCCTATGAATTATATTATGCCAAATAAATGTTAACAGAAAATTTTCATCAATTAAAGCGCAGAAATCCTTTTTAACAACCAAATATTCACTCAAACATGCCGTAATTTTTGCAAAATATTCACATAATTCTTTGTTTACAAATTACAAATCAGTCCAAACATATGATAGTGTTAAGCGGCGTAAAAATGTTGAAATCAGCTCAAAATACCCTAAATTCATGTGACGTCACACATAGAAAATGGCGGCCTT
>JBAMBQ010005447.1:0-49239 GCA_037044495.1 Stegana nigrithorax | reverse complement strand
TTGATTTTGAAAGTGGTATAAGTCAAAAAATTTAAAAATCTAGTTTATCAGCTATTTCATATCAAATCCTAATAAAAAACATAATCTGATGAGATTAGCAGTATGCCATGAAAATTAACTGGATAAAATGTGTTTATTTTTTGGTTGGTAAACAAAATACAGTTACTGTTTTTTTTGATAGTGGTATAAGTCAGTCTGTTCACAAAGTTTGGCAAAATAATTAGTAATTTTGTCATGTCTTCAGATAGTGGTTCAGGTATGATCAAGTAATCCTTTTAATGTAAAAACGTACTATTTATAGTTAAGTATAGGCATTATACGGCGAAGAAATATTAGTAATGCTCCCAAGAAATGTACAACGAATAAGACTAATATCGTCTTCAGATGAATCAGTTCATACTTTAAAAGTGAAATCGGAACCCTTACAAATGGAAGAAAGCAACATGAAATCAAGAAAGAGGACACGAAATCAACGTTATTATGCACAAAATATAAGAAAAATGAAGAGAAATAGTGGAGAGGAATATGAAACGAAAGAGTCTAAGCATGTAAGTGGTAAACTTTTCGAAAATAAAGATTGCCTTTGTTCCAAAAAATGTATAAATTGAATCGGATATGAAGACAGGAAAGCTAATTTTGATTCTTTTTGGAAATTAGCAAGTTTCGGGTTTCATAATTTCATTTCATTTAATTTCAATGAAAACGTCAAAATGTATATATGGGATGAAACAATCGCCTCAAGAGGATCACAGGAAGTTGCGTCCTGCATCTTAAAGCACATTCGGGACATTACCAATTAAAAGCATGTTATAGCTTACAGTGATGCCTGCTCAGGACAAAATCGTAACATTAACATAGCCTTAATTTGGTTAAAAATTGTTCAGTCAACTGATAGTAATGTTGAAACAGTTGATCATAAATTTATGGTATCCGGCCATTCTTTTTTGCCAAATGATCGCGATTTTGGTTTGATAGAAACTAAAATTAAAAAATCGAATTATTTATACATCCCTGAGCATTATTATAATTTAATAGAATTATGTAAAAAGAGAAACCCATTTTTGGTAGTACAAATGGCTCAGAAAGATTTCATTTCGACAAAACAACTAAAAGAATCAACGAATAATAGAAAGAAAAACACCAATGGAGAAGCTGTGTCTTGGCTAAAAATACAATGGATCAGATTTCTAAAAAATGCACCATATAAGATGTTTTATAAAACTTCCTTGGATGACAATTCCGAATTCAAAGTATTAGACCTCTCACCTAAAAGAGGAAGACCTAGAATATACGAAAATATTGATTTGCTTCCATTATACACAACCATTAGACCAATAACAGAAGAAAAACGTAAAGATATGATGGATTTACTACCATATATCCCACCAATTTTTCACAAACACTTTATTTCCCTAAATACTAATAAATAATTTACTTGGTTACAATGAAATGAGTTTGAATAAAATGTTAATTACTAACAAAAATGTTTCCTTGATGGTGTAAGTCATTTATAAGTCATGCAGTTAATTTTGAAAGTGGTATAAGTCATTTCAACCTTTCAAAACCACATTTCCTTTTAAAAATGGTTATAAATTTCACAATCATAATAAATACTTGTTTGTTGGCACTACTTTACTGTCGAAAAATCATATTCCATAATACAAAAATATTTTTTAATCCTTTAAAATGCAAAACTCTAAATATCTCGAAACAAGGAAAATATGACTTATCCCACTTTCAAAATCAAGGGCTCATTTAAGCATGTTTTAAATTTTTTATACAAAACTAGAAAGTCAGGGGTTGTCGCCATGCGCACCCGATTATGCATAAACTAGAAAGGCAGGGCTATAGTCGGGCATAACCGACTATAGAAAACCCTGTACCCAATCTCAAACTGAATATATTTTTTTTGTTGCTTTAATATTTTGTATTCATTACATAAGGATATCTCAAGAAAAACAATTTTTTTTTTTTAGTAAAAGACATTTTCTGTTAGATCGTTCCTATGGCAGCTATATGTTATAGTAAACCGATATTTATCGAATTCAAGAATATGATTGGATATTACTTACTTAACGATATCTCAATAATCAAAAAAGTTTTTCTCAGTAAATGTTGATTTTCGGACGATCGTTCCTATGGCAGCTATATGATAAAGGAAACCGATGTACATAATATTGAGTTATGTAATAAGGCCTTAGCTGAAACTATTAAATACAGAATTTGGTAACGATATCTTGAAAAACAAAAGCGTTTTGGTTACTAAATGTGGGCTTTCGGGCGATTATTCAAATGGCAGCTATATGTTATAGGTCGAATATCGAAGAAAAAAAACTCGTTATGCCTATGGATTGGGAGAGTTTTCGTGTAAAATTTGGTGGTTGTAGGTCTTACCGTTTCCGAGATCCTTGCGATTGTACGGACATAGGTAAATCGACTCGCCTTTCAATGCTGATCAAGAATATATATACTTTATGGGGTCTGCCATGTCTGCTTCTGCCTGTTACATACATTTGTACATCTTTAATATACCCTTTACCATTTTTGGAACAGGGTATAAAAATATGCACGGAAGTTAATTTTGTTTTCAACTTAGAGAGCATAATCTATTTTCACATTAAAGTGAAGAAATTTCTTTTAATAGTATGTGAAACAAAATTGCAGCAGGAAGCAGGTCATTCCTAGAATAAAGTTGAGTGTGCAAGTATGTAGCTATTTCCGCAGCGCTTGAAAATATGCAACATGACAATCAGTTTCATGTGACCTTTTGCACGTAGTAGTCAATTACAGCACTCGTGCGTTATTTATTGCATATTTTCTTACTAATGACATTTTATATGTTTTCTCCTATGGATTTCAGCGTTGTCACTTCCGTTTCCGTCGTGTTGAATGGCAATGAACCAGAGTTTGCCGATGCACTTGGCCATAAAGTGCCCAAACCACACCTCTCACTGCAGGTTGCCAGTCCAATTGATTTGCTCAACCCCGACCGCTATGAGTTTTACACTTTCGATGAAAACGGCGAACTGGTCAAGCGCTTAATGACAATGCAAGAAATTCAGAGCATTGTAGCAAACGGTGACGGTGAAGGTCCTTCCATAATACACACAGCACCAATAAATGAACGCGATCCAGAAAAGAATGTGCAGGATATCGTTAACAGCGTCCAGAACGTATTGAATAAAGAAGTCGCTTCCTCAAATAACAGTACGAAGTCAGAGCTACCGCCAGCACTTGACACACCAGATGTTTCATCATCATGGTCGATGATTTTACCAGCAATATTTGGCAATTCTGGTGGTGATATTTTCCCACAGCAGAAGCAACCACAGATAGCAATGACTCCGGACACTGAAATATTGGAAAGTTCCACAAAATTAACACCTACCCAGGCCACGAAGAAGCCCAAGCCAGCAAAACGCAAACCGGGCCAGAAGCGTAAACCATCAACAACGACAACAACAACTACAACCGAGGTATCACCGCAAGTGGTACAGGAGGAACTTGACCCGATGGAATCAGTTTATACAGGCATGCAACAGTATCAACATCTTACCGCTACTATGCACGATTTTGAAGGCCTTTCGGACGTTCATATGCAGCCTATCTATCAAAAGTTACCAGCCCCACTTCAACCAGATACAACAACAAAACGAGTATTCCTAAACAATCAGGAGTTAAATCAAACACCATCAATTACAACCGTCGCCAGCGGCAGCGTGACCACTGAGAAAATAATCTCAAATGCCCAGCTGGCTAAGAAACCCGGTAATGTGCCGAACAAACACACATCTTCGCAAAGAATTAAGAAACCAATCGGCAGTGTAGGTACAACAAAGCAACCACAAAGCTCGCTATCTAACAAACAAAAATTAAAGAAAAAGAAGACGACAACGACAACTACAACAACACCATTACCTGAAGTAACACAACCCACAACAACAACCGCATCTACGACCCCGGAAACAACAACACCGGAGACCACAACATCTACTACAACACCCACACCAAGTTCTTCCACCGAGGCTGTAACTGTGCCTCCAACAGTTTTGCCAACCACTGTTCAACCAATACTTTCAAGCACTACGAAAAAGAAAAAACGCAAGCCCACACGCCAACCTGGCGGCTTATCACCAACAAGTGGCAAGCCCACGAAGCCAAAACGAAAACCAAGTCCAAAACCGAATGCCACACATAACCCCACATTAACGCAAACAACCGACTTAACACCAGCGGAAAGCGCTCATCAAGAAGCAACTCATGCACATCACCAACAGATCGTCAATGGTCATAAGACACGGCCACAGCGTCCGCATCGTCCTCAAGGCAAGCCCACTCATAATGGCGGTCATAGAAAGTCGACAACAACTCCAGCGCCTACTACAACTACAACAAGTAGCACACCAGAACCTACAACGATCACCACAACTACGACACCAATACCTATAATAACAACGACCACCCTAGCACCCACAACACAGCCTTCCGTTCCAATAACTACAACGCCCGCTACGCCAAATCCAATAGGTCATCATCCTGTTTACATTAAGCCCGCACATCACTCGGCACAAAAGAAACCACAACATGATAAGAGCCCAGGACATCTTCACGTATTCCATGATGAAGACGCAGAAGACGAACCAACATATATTGAAAGCTATGGTCTTGCAAGTGCTCTGCCCACAAGAATCTCTCACCCAATTAGCACTTCAACAATAACGACAAAAAAAACGCCAATAAATCGGTTGACCACTAGACGACCAATCACAACTAGACGACCAATTGTTACAACAAATAACCCTATTGCTCAAATTTCGAGTAGCACATTAGACGCCTTTACAGAAGACATATCTTCGTATCCCATACCGTCATTTGAATCAGAACAAAAATTGCCACAATCTATTAATAATTTTGATAGCTCATTATTCAAGAAGACGCCACTGCCCTCACTTGCCATGATACAACAACAGCTGCAGCAATCAACACCAGCACCACAACTGCCATCAGATATAAATACCTTGCTTTCAATGAATCAAATAGTACAGTCCCTGACTCAAGATCAAAACGGAAATGAGCAAATTGACAAAGAGGTTGCAATCGCTTATAGACCAATGAAGCCAGTGAATTATGAAAGTGCGGAGAATACTGATGATACTGGAGATATTGTCAGCAAGAAAAAAATTTCAGTGTTAAGTATGGCTCCAATTAAAACCACAGAAAATCCAGCAGCGATCTCAATCGCAATACCAACACTTAGTGACACTATCTTAGCCAACATGTCAGCTGATGAATTTAAAATTACCACAAAACCAGTAAAAGAAACAGCATCAACCAATACGAATGATCAGGAGACAACTAATAAGTTTGTCATAAGTACAACCAGTTCTCAAAATGTATCTTTAATGAAAAAACCAGTTTCGTTGACTACTCTTATGCAAGCCCACAAAACGCAACAAACTGACGCCGAACCTGAAACAACTGAGTTGCCTGGAAAAACACAATTCCTTGTGACAACGCCCATGTCGACAGAAGAAATTGAAATGGATGTATTATCGGAAACAACAACCACCATACCAGAACAGAAATTCAGCTCAGATGTAGTCAACATCATCAAGTTTGATTCGCCTTTTACAGAAGTATCAGATCCAATAATAGCTGCAATAACTGAAGATAATACTGAAGCATTGACAGAGACAACTGAAAGTAATACTGCGAAAACTGACTACACAACAACGAAAGAAGATTATGTAGGCTCTTCAAATCTTGCAAACGGCTTTGAAAGCAACACACAAACAAGTTTTCGTATTCCAGTCTCCCGGCCAGCTAGTATTAACCATTTGTCAGTTACAACTGAGGAAAATACCGAAACATTACCACAAATAGTTGACCTTATACCACAACTGAATATGGAAGTGTTAAAGCCTACAGACCACATTTCTATGTCGAATTTCCAGACTCAAGCTGCAACCGTCGCCTCCACTTTAGTTGATGGCACAAATACTTTGGTATCGGGAGTACTTATGAACTCAAATGAGACTAAGGATGAACTTGAATTCCTTATGTCCGATGTAATACAACAAATGACGCAATATGAAGAGAAACCTATTCAAGCCTACTTAGTCGACGGTTTGCATCGGTTTACGAATTTTGCTCAGCTGAACACATCATTTCTAATGAAACCAACTATCATGAAACAAAAACTGGATATAATTAAAAACGCCGACATTAGCGATGAAACTGTTACAACTCTGTCAGCTGAAGCTGAATCTGCGACATTGGCACCTAGTGGCGCTGATCAAAACTCATATACAATAACACCTACCAAGAATGAATTTTTTAAACAAGAAGGCTTATCTGACGAATCTCCAAAACAGCACACAATGATAACAGAAAAAGAATCATTGGAGACAACAACATTTAAAATGCCTGATCTCTCCGATATTTATGAGCAGCAACAACAAGAAAATATCAATAGAATAGAAAATTTATTTCAAAAAAAAAGAGAAGAAAACATGAAACTTACAACACAGCAAGGGCAGGCGTTGCCCGATATAAAACTTACGAATGATACTTATGAAACTACAACACTAAGAGAGATTGAGAAAAACACAAAAATACCAATGGTACACATGGAAGAACAACTACTACAGTCAAATGAGGAATCAAGCACGATTGAACAGAGCACCGAGTCCATAAGCAATAGTGAAGAAAACACCAACTTGAACATGGAACTATCACTAGAACAAGCAGGTACGATAAACATTGGTAATCATGCAGATCCTAATGGCGAATCGAACGATACAACCGAAAACGCTAAGGCAGGTGACGAAAAAAACCAAAACCAAACTGATCTAACGTTAAAAACTGCCATACTTGACATAAGCACGCAATCGGAAGAAGAAAAAACCGAAGCACAAGAGCTATCAACCAAATACATAATAGCCGAAACTACACCCACAGAAGACCGAATTCTTGTCAAAAGCGAAACTGAGCCAACAACATCCGCTAGTAGAAATCAAGATGATTCAAGTAAACAGAAAGTGGTCGTAAAGCCCACAGAACCGATACTTGTTCCTATTGTCGAAAGAACGGAAGACCGGATATTAGATTCTAGCATAGATAACAATAATTATATGAATTCTCAATATAGTATCATGAATGCAGCTCAACTACAGCCACAATATGTATCAGAGAACGTACCCGTATCAGAGGAACAAAAGAAAGACGAGACTGAGGAAGATACAAGTGAATCATCTTATGCTTTAAGTTATACCGATGCATCAAAAGAGAAAACTACAAATATGCCAGACATTTTGCCATTCACTTCTTTGGAACCAGAAACGATAATTAGCTCCGAACCAGTAACCGAAAGCAAAGAAGTAACATCAATCACCACAGAACATATTACAGAAACAACGCAAAAAACTTCAACAGAATTAACTACAACAATATCAGATGAAAAAGATATACCAGATGTCAATGAAATGAATATTAAACTTGACGAAGAGGACCCCTATATTAAATTAGGTGAAACCACCGCTAGTGTGGTAAAAGCCACTTTACCTTTATTAACGTTAACCCAAGAAGATAATCAGAAAACTCATACCTTAATTAATCAATACACACAAACTCCACCACATCCCATACCCCTCACAGAAGAAGATGGTAACAGAAGCGAGGAACTGGTAGCAAGTACGCAAACCCCAACAATTGGCCATGTAGTAGAAGACGAAGAAGACGAGTATGACCAAGGAGGTTACCAAGTACCAATATTTTTCGCCAGTTCAACTCCACCAACAACCTCAAAAATGACCATGAGGGACACAACAACTACAACGACTCCAACCACGCCAAAATCAACCACACCAACAAAACGCTTAAACACATTAAAACCTGTTTCGTATTATGTACAACCTTCGTTACTTGCCGGATATAATCATATAACATCAACGACGTTTAGTAGCCACATTACAAATCCAGCGACACCGTTGAAAATGGGTTTCCACGTCTCCAGTCAATCGCTTCCGCCTAAAGCTACACTTTATAACTCAAATGCAGCAACGTCGCAGCAGCGACCAACGCAAAGACCAGCTTCATTGACCAATCTGATGGCAAGCTCATCTCAGGTTACGCGCCCACCAGTAAAGCTAGAGCCCAGCCCCAACAATTCAAAGGGTCTCGAGGCATCCATTGCGCATTTAGACGAAAACTTGCAGTCGTTTTCTCATCTTTGTAATGAATTAGCATTCAATTACTGGAGAGCAATTACCTCGGAGAAAATCAGCTCAGCGAGAAGTCTTGTGATCTCGCCATTCGCCTTAACTTCAATGCTGTCCATGGTCTTCTTAGGTGCACGTGGCGGCACATCTGGCGAAATGAACGAAATACTTAAATTGGACGATATGGTCACGTTTAACCCGCATTTGATTTTCAAAAATATAACTGAATCGGTGGAGCATGCTTTAGACAGCGATATAGCCACTACTGCCTTTGTGCGTGAGATCTTTAGTGATCGCGCAAATGGTAAAATATTGCAGTTCTTTAAGGAGAAAACCCAACAACTCTATGCCGGACATGTTGAGGAAGTTAACTTCCACGTTGTCAATGACATAATACGCAGACGAACAAACCTTCTAGTTAAGCGCCACACGATGGGCAAAGTCTTAGAGTACTTGCGTACGAATAGTGTCTGGGTAAATGGACCTCTTGCTACCATATCAGCCAATCTTTTTCAGACTGATTGCACACGCGGCTCAATACATGATCGAGACGGCGAGATGTTCTTCCAGGTGCATCCAACTGTGCGTCAACGTCGCCTTGTACCCATACCAGCTGTGCTATACAAATCCGGCTTCACTGTAGGTTACGAACCCAAATTAGATGTCACTGTTGTTGCTTTTGGAAGCATAAAAGATACCGTAAGCACAATTTACGTAATGCCCGGTCATCAAAGCACAATTTCGCCTAAGGACAATCTAGAACATCTCGAACAAGATCTGACTGCACTCGCTTTCAGTGAAAATTCTTGGAGTAATCTGCTTACATCCCTTATGGAGCGTCCAGGCATGGAAGTACAATTGCCACGTTTTTCGCACAGATCATTTGTTAACGCCACACTCGGCTTACAGAAGCTGGGTCTTAAGGGACTGTTCAAATCCGATATAGCAGACCTCGGCGGATTAACTGGTACTTCTAATCGCGACATCTTTCTCTCAGACATGATACAGATCAATACGTTCAGCACCTGTGGCGAGGAGAAAATCTCCGACCATCATCATGTCGAGATGTACCCTGCACCGCCATTGCGTAAGCGCAACAAAGATGTAGACGAGACTGATGGCGGTGCTTTTGATTCTACTGAAGCCGTGATTGATTTCGGTTCGTTGGTGCAGGACTCAGCTCTTGGACGCGGCTTCTACGACGATCTCCTGGATCCCAAATATTTGGAGCTGCCTTTGCCTTTGCGTCCACGTCAGGCACGTGTGCCTGACGCTCCACGACTGCGCTTCGACAAACCCTTCCTGTATTTTGTACGCCACAATCCGACAGGTATAATACTCTTCATGGGTCGCTTCAATCCGCGCCTATTGCCATGAAATCGTGTGAACCTTGCCAAAAGTTTAGAGAATTTGCAAAAATTAAACGAAGAACATAAATAGAGCTTTTTAAGGTAATATTAAATTTTCGAAAAGCACTTTGGCCATGCTGTGCCTTAAACCCATGTCCAATGTCTTCTCATCAGGAAGTCACAGTTATTTTGATATGGAATTGATGTGCAGCATAAATAAATATTTGTAATATTTTTGTATTATTATTTATCGCATGCTATTTTCTAAAATTTTTTCACCTTTAAATATTTATGGACCGCTGAACATAATAATGATACTGGCGTTGATAAAGATGATTTTTTTTTCGCTTTTTGATAAATAAATCATAAGGCATCATAAGGATTTTGTTTAATTGTATATGACATATTGAGTATTCAAATTAGTTTTATAATAATTTAAAAACAAGTCGGGCATTTCAATTAATAAATAAATGAAAAAAATTTCATTTAAATCAATGGTGAAAATACAAAACCAAAAAATTCATAAATAAATCATAAGGCATCATAAGGATCCCTTTGTTTATTGATCAAGCTTTATAGTACCTGGCAAAGCTTAAATCGAAGTCATCGATAGTTGAAATAATATTACGATTTAAGTTTTAAAATATGAAAAATAAAAAAATATTTAACACAAAGCCTTAGTTTAATATGTGAATATATTGTCAAGCTTTTCGTACCTGGCAAAGCTAAACGAAGTCTCGATATTGAAATAATATTCAAAACCAACAGCCACAATTAACTTACTTAACCGAGCGGCCACATTGAGACTTTATCCTTAGTAAGCGGCATTTTCCTTTGAAGATTGAAAAGAAGTATTTCAACGAAGTCACTTTGGACAAAGTATGAAGTATACTTCTTTCTGTCTTTTTCCGCAGACGAAGTATTTTTCATACTTCATTCTTTTTTCCCAAATGTAAACATGCATGGTACCGCGCGCAATGACAAACAACAAAAAAACTATAGCGCATGCCGCTCCGTAAGAATGAAGTGTGAAAAGAAAGTATACGAATATGGTTTTACTATGGTTTTTTTGTTGTTTGTCGTCTAGCCAATTTCGTCGTTCTTTTTATACCCTGTACCAAAAAATGGTAAATACTTCATACTTTGTCCGAAGTGACTTTGTTGAAATACTTCTTTTCAATCTTCAAAGGAAAATACCGCTTACTAAGGGTAAAGTCTCAATGTGGCCGCTCGGTTAGCACACTAAAAAGCTTTTAAGAGCAAAAACAAAAAACAAGGGGATTTGACTATGAGCTGAAAGTGCCAACTGCTTTTGAAATAAATGTTGCCAAAGAAGATACGAAAGGTCGAAATAATATGTTTGGATTCTTTTAGGCACATATGCAGTTGAGTGTTGATTATTTTAATATTTAATGCTTAGGTACACTGTCCACATCCAACATAAAAACGCATTTTTGTACATAAAATAAGAACAAAAAATGTGTGTGTGGCTAAGCACACGCATTGGTGGATATGAAACATGCTTAGTGGGTCTTAGGCAACTACATTACAACTGATATTGTTCAATAGCTACTTTATCTAAATAATATACTTAGTGAGCGAGACAAAAACCAACAATCAATTGAAATTAGTTTTATTCATCTGTATTTTCTTTTATGTACGCTATGATTGTTTTATGAAAACTAAAATAAGATACAAAGACTGTCGGTTGCAGTGTATCTAAATACCGCGAGAAAACGACATCGATTTATGTTTTAAAATAACGAATTTGTATTACATATACTACGATTACATTTAATCTTTTGTCAAATAAGTGTTTTGTGCACTTTTGTAAAAATGAAAGTACAATTTAATTTATATGTAAGTAAATACATGCATTTTCAATATTTTCATATGATTCCCGCAAGATTTGGAAGCATGCCACAAATCGAGTAAAAACCAAAAATAAATACGAGTACCAACTCAAAATATTTCTTCCACGAAATTTGAACTCAATCCTTCATGTATGCTAGTCAATGGACTTACCACTCAGCTACGGAGCCTTTCTATTGCATAATTATGAATTTAAGCTGTTAGATGTAAATCTAAACCTCACGTTAGTTCTTAACTTTACATTAGTTCTAATTTAAATTTCACTCTAGCGAGCGCAAAGATGTTTCACATCAAAAACAATAACGATAAACGCAACACAACAAGTATATGAAAAAAGGAAAGGAGACACATATTTTAATTAGTATTTAAAAAGGATCTAAGCGACATACTCGTACATAATGAAATCTCAGTTTATTTGAATGCTTGGTGTTTCCTACAGAGTTTTTATTATTGTTGTTCATTTGCATGTTGGCATTTTTAATGCCTCTTTGACTGGTTTTGCGGTTTTTTTTTTCATGTTTGCACCATCGTTGTTCGAGTTGTTGGTGTTTTTTTTTTTCTAAAGGGCGCACAAGAACAAACGCGCCAAAATGTAACTGTATTTTGTACCAGTATATAAGCAAGTACTCTTGCATGCACACAATTCTTTACATTCTCATAAATTAGCATTTTTATACCCTATAAGCACATATACAATGCCACACGCGTAAATACGCAATAAAAAATCACTGACACAAGTACCATACTTTTGGGCAATACTGTGCATGCTATGCAAATGTACTATATAGTATGCCACTGTAACAATGAGAATCAACGCACTTACAGTGAGTCACTTACAGTGTGTCACTTAAGTATTTTGCCTATTGGTTTTAATGCAAAAATTTGATTTTGTTGGCTTATAAAATAACAACAATGGGAAAAATAGAAAAAAAATGTTGCTCGTCTGCTAAAGGCATATTTTCACAACAAGTTAACCCAACTACGGATCATATACGATGCTCCGTTAGCTAGCTATTGAGGCGCAATCATTTTCTGCCGAAAATTTCGATCTCACAAAAGTATTTTGCCTCGCAACAAAGTACACGTGGTTTCTATATTTCCTATGAAATTTTCCTCAATTGCGTGGAAATTATGCATGCTGTACTTGCTGCTAAGGCAATAAGTTATTGTTGTGTACAATTTCGATGTGATTCTGCTGCTTATGTAACCCAAAATGGCAAAACGCAAAGAATTAAATTATGAACAAAGAAAAATCATTTTATATCTGTATTATCAGGGTAAACTAATCCAATATGTTTCCGAAATATTTGATCGAAGTCGCCAAACAATAGAAAACACAATTAAATGATCGAAAGAACATGGTATCATAGCGAATACAACCTCTTCTGGCCGCCCTTAAATGCTGACAACACGAATTGATAGGGAAATCCTTAAGGAAAACCGGGAAAATCCACATTTGTCAGCACCAAAAATTTACGACAAATAGTAGACACTCATGCCTACACTTCTGTGCGATGAAAAAGTCCTTAGGGTTCCCAGAGCCAAGAATATCCATGGTCGTGTGGCAAGGCAAAAATCGCTGATATCACTATTTTCAATATTTAACGCTTTATTTGGCTTGCGTCAGACCATGTGACGCCCAACTGATCCGAGAAGGTTGTAATTGCTTCCATCACTGAAGATTACGCCCATCCAAAACTTCAAAATCGTAGTTTTGTTGCTCCTTGCGAGCAACATCCGTTTTTATTTGTTCACTGACGAAACTAGCAAATTTTGCCTTGCTACACGACCATGGATATTTTTGGCCCTGGGAACCCTAAGGACTGTTTCATCGCACAGAAGTGTAGGCATGAGTGTCAATTATTTGTCGTAAATTTTTGGCGCTTCCAAATGTGGATTTTCCCGGTTTTCCTTAAGAGTTTCCCTATCAATTCGTGTTGTCAGCATTTAAGGGCGGCCAGAAGAGGTTGTATTCTCTATGGTACCATGTTCTTTCCATCATTTAATTGTGTTTTCTATGGTTTGGCGACTTCGGACAAACATTTCAGAAACATATTGGATTAGTTTACCCTGATAATACAGATATAAAATGATTTTTCTTTGTTCATAATTTAATTCTATGCGTTTTGCCATTTTGGGTTACATAAGCAGCAGAATCACATCGAAATTGTACACAACATTAACTTATTGCCTTAGCAGCAAGTACAGCATGCATAATTTCCACGTAATTGAGGCAAATTTCATAGGAAATATGGAAACCACGTGTACTTTGTTGCGGGGCAAAATACTTTTGTGAGATCGAAATTTTCGGCAGAAAATGATTGCGCCTCAATAGCTAGCAAACAGATCATCTTATATGATCCGTAGTTGGGTTAACTTGTTGTGAAAATATGGCTTTAGCAGACTAGCAACATTTTTTTTCTATTTTTCCCATTGTTGTTATTTGATAAGCCAACAAAATCAAATTTTTGCATGAAAACCAATAGGCAAAATACTTAAGTGACTCACTGTATATAATGTTGATGTAAACTCAAAACAACACAAAAAAAAAACAAGCCAAAGAAAACAGTTTGGCAGCTCTAATGTGTTACAATATTTACTCAACTTGTACGCACATTTCTGCTTATACTCGTATGTATGTGTTCCTTCAAAGAAACTACATACTTGTATTTTGATATGTCTATCTTCTGTATGTTGAAATATTTAGTGTAAAAATCGACATGTTCGTACCGACATGTCAGCGACATAGACGTCGTCATCGTGTACTGCACAGAGTGAATGCAAGCGGTAATGGTCGTCTCGTACTATTCGGTTTCTTGAGCATTGAGCGAAGAAAGGAGCGAACATATGCTTGCCTTGCATTTCAACATTCCTACCATACGCCACACACACAAGCAAATTCCACTCGAATAAGTAACGACCGAATTTGTATAGCAGAGCCAGTGGTAATTCGTGTGCAATCGGGTGCAAAGGGTTTAGTTAGGTCTGGAGAAACATTGATGTTTACCAACATCGATATTTCGATATTTTAGGGGAAAAACATCGATATATCGATAATGGACCTTTCCTAATGGCGAATTTTTTTAAGTTTAGTTCAATGGTTATAATATATAAATATTGCAATTTGTCCATTTATTCATAGGTTTCTTATTACATAGGCATTATAAAACAAAACATATTAAAACATATCCAAACAATAAAACAAAAGAAAACTGCTGTGCAACTGCAACTGCAACTGAAAGTTGACTGTTATGAAATGGCAAGTGATCGTTAGATCGATGATCGTTAGCGTAAAACTCAACATCTTTTAAAACAGTAGTCAATTTTGACTTCATGTCATTGAAAATATTTGGCATGCATACATTTCTCAATTTTGTACGAGAAGGTAATTTGTAACGAGGATCAAGCGTGTTGATAAAATGACGAAACCCTTTGTTTTCCACAACTGTGAAAGGTCGCAGGTCTGAGCTGCTGTAATACATCAATGCGCAATCTAAATCTCTTTTCCTACATGACGACGCTTTGTAATTTTTGTCTATAAACGGCAAAACAGATCCTGAGGCCTTTGGTAGTTCACTTATTGTCAAAGTAGGATGCATGCGCTTCAGATGAGTAGATAAATTGGTTGTATTACCACTTGTTTGGTATGTTTTCCCACATTTTATACATTTAGTAGACTTGCTATCCGTGGACTTATTAAAAAAGTTCCAGACTGTTAAAGTTGCATATTTTGGCCGCTTACTAGGGATTTCTTCACTGTCTAACACAATAAAGTTCGCATTATTGCAATCTACATACAAAAACATATATACAATGATGAAAATATAGAGCCACAGAAATAAAACTGCAACTGCAAGATTATAATTACCTTCCTATCCGTGGACTTATTAAAAAAGTTCCAGACTGTTAAAGTTGCATATTTTGGCCGCTTACTAGGGATTTCTTCACTGTCTAACACAATAAAGTTCGCATTATTGCAATCTACATACAAAAACATATATACAATGATGAAAATATAGAGACACAGAAATAAAACTGCAACTGCAAGATTATAATTGGAATTGGAATTGGAATTTTTCGAAAACTTCTCCATTTCCAAGAATTGCCACCACAAATATCCTTTTAAAAAATTAATATTTTTTGTTTGTTAATTAAGATTTATTATTTAAAAATGCATTTATAGCTTTTTACTTACCTAGCTTTTTCCGCGTTCTTTTCTCAATGATGTGAAATTAGTAAAAAAGAACATCGATAATCGAAAAAAAACATCGATTATGAAAAAAAATTTTGAAACATCGATATATCGATACTAAATCGATGTTTCGTCCAGCCCTAGGTTTAGTTGTTCTCGAACTGCCGAGCCCGGCGTTCGTTTAGTACTGCGGCGGCAGCTTTCGCTAAGCGTAAGGCCGTTTGCTTATGTGCGTATGACCATTAGTTATTTAGTTAGTTTAATGCTAGTTTCACTTCAACCGTGAATTGCACACGATTTTTTTTTTTTTAATTATTAATTTTCTTTTCTTCTTTATTTTTTTGAATGAACGCTTTATTAACCCTGGAGTACTAATCCTTTTTTTATACATAAGTGGTAATCATTAGTCGAATCGACTAGCATATATATATCATCGGTTTTTCCGATTTCTATACACCGATCATCACCAAAAATCTTAATATTTGGTTCTGTTGATATTCTAAAATTTTTAAAAGATTTATTTTATTTATTTTTTTAAAATTAAGTACATAATTTTTGGTTTTTATAAATAAAATTTTTTTTCAATAACACTTCTACAGAAACTGTGCAACAAAATGTAAGCGATGTTAGCCGAATCGACCAATTTTTGTTCTCAGGACTGAAAATGACAAAAGATTCGATTAGATTAGATTCGAATTGTGCATACGACGCACACTATAAAATTTAAACATAAAAATTTAAAGATATTAACATCATAAAATTTATGCCATACAACTTTGCTGTCTGTTATAACATTAAATTTTAGACATTACTATTTTCCGATGTAACTGCGTGCAGCGCAGGTACTTTTAGCCACCAATTTACTAGTGGCTTCTTCTTTTTTTTTTTTTTTTTTTGAAAACAAAACGTTTTGCACACAAAGTGCAGAACAAAATGTAATATATTCTACCGTTAATATACAAGGTGAGTTCCAAAGTAAACAGGACTTTTAAAAAAAAGACAGAATAAATAGTTTTTTCGGTAAAATCAATTTATTTTATTCAAAATAGTCTCCTTCTGCTTTAATACAGCGTTTTGCACGGTCCAAAAGCATGTCGAACGAGTGTTTTAGCTCGTTGCCCGGTATGGCCGCCAGTATGCCGGTGCAAGCCTTTTGAATGGCCTCTACGTCTGCATAACGCTTTCCTTTCATCGGCAAATGCATTTTTCCGAAAAGGTAGAAGTCGCACGGTGCCATATCAGGTGAATACGGGGAGTGGTTGATGGTTAAAATGTGATTTTTGGTCAAATAGTCGGACACAAGCGTCGATCGATGAGACGGCGCATTATCGTGCAACAAACGCCAACTTCCATCTTCGCGATATTCGGGCCGAACACGTCGAATACGGCACACCAAACGCTTCAAAACTCCAAGGTAGAATACCGCATTAACGTTTTGGCCGGGTGGAACAAATTCTTTGTGGACAATACCCTTGGAATCATAAAAACAAATCAGCATTGTCTTCACTTTTGACTTCTCCAGGCGCGATTTTTTGGGTTTCGGCTCGTCCGGCGCCTTCCATTCAGCACTCTGGCGTTTCGTTTCGGGATCATATTGAAAACACCACGTTTCGTCTCCAGTCACAATCTTGTAAAGGAAGTCCGGGTCTTTTTTTGCCTCTTTAATGATGTCCTTCGAATGTTGAATTCTGAGCAATTTTTGGACGTCAGTCAATTTGTGCGGAACAAACCGTGCACACACCTTTTGTAAGCCCAAATGTTCGGTCAAAATGCGATAAATCGATGTTTTGGAGATGTTCAATTCTATTTCCATGAATTTCAATGATGATTTCGGCTGATTTTTTATGAATTCACGCACAGTTTCGATGGAATTTTCGGTGATCACGGATTTTGGTTGGCCCACATGTTCATCGTCATTTATGTCCTCACGACCACTTTGAAAACGTTGAAACCACTCGTGCACTCTGCTACGGGATAGGCAATCATCGCCATAAACTTGTTTCATCAATTGAAACGTTTCGGTAAAAGTTTTACCAATTTTAAAACAAAATTTTATGTTGGCTCTTTGTTCGAAGCTCATTTTCGCACCGATGACAAAAACATACTGACACTTAAAACGCAATAACCTCACTTCCAATAGATGAAATGTAATGAAATTTTTACTGGAAGTCGATAAACGATAGCAGATTCTAACGCACCAGTTGACTTTACAATCATTTTTTCATACTTGATATACACAAATAAGAAAGTTAAAGTATGCCGACATATCATTTAATATGTTTACTTTCCAATTATATTTTAAAAATAATAAAGTTACATAAGAATTTAATCTATACTCTGTACATATTTATAAAAATGTTTGGCATAATGTGTTTGACCATCGATCTTGAGTGTTCTCAACACATAATGTACGCTCTCACAACAGACAAGTGCGCAGCTTGACAATTGAGAGCGCAGCGCGCAAAACAACCACCAAAATTGTTTTATCAGACTCTCATTAGGATATTTAAAGGAATTACTAATTGAACGGAAACTATTTTTTTCTTATGCTTTTAACGGGTTTGACAGAAGAAGAAGCTAGACAGGAAAAAAAGCGTAGCAAAGCAAGCCGGGATTGCCAGTGTTTCTATAAAAAAAAAAACCACTCTGTATCCGAACATGTCCGAAACTCGAAATTAACTGCTTGCCATTGATTTCTCAATAAATCCATTGTGTCGCACGCTGTGTGTGCCGTGGCCCCAACCTGTTGGAACCAAATATCGCCGACAATTCGGCAATATTTGTTGTATTGACAATGTCCATTATCATGATGCGGTATCGGGCGCAATTGACAATAATGTTCTGTCCAGCCTCATTTTTGAGGAAATACGGACCGATGATTCCACCAGTCCATAAACTTTGGATGTAACGGTAGTTCGATAATCTCTTCAGGTTGCTTCTCAGAACAAATGCGGTAATTCTGTTTCTGTTCTATTGTGTGACGTAGCCATTGAGCCAGAAATGTGCCTCATCACTGAACAAAATTCGACACGAAAACAGCTGATCTTCGTTGAGCTGTTTCAGAGCCCATTTGGAGACGTTGTTGCGGTGTGAGTCTTTCCATGATGATTTTTCAAACATTAATAAATAAAAATATCATAACAGCACGACACTAGTCATCTTTTTTGCTTTAAATAAATATCTGTTCGATTTTTTAATTGCTGATTTCACCAGCTGAGTGCATAACCTGTAGTGCAGTGACCTCGTAAACTTCGACCAGAATCCGATGACTTTCGGCAGCGGTTTTACCCATATGAATATAATGGAGCAAAACCCCCCGCAAAAACACTTTATTTGGCACAAGTTTTGACATTTTTAATTAATTACAAAGTGTTGTTGTTTACGTTTTTAAAATAAAATAATAATGGCGATGACACCTGATATCAGCTGGTTTACGATAAATAAATTACTATCGGTACGAAAGGAATACAGTACTACCTACGCCATCTTTTATAAAACGCTACGAATTAATTCCAAGACCTAATATAAAATTGTAGTGTCATGATGTTGGGTTACGCTAATCTCTGAAGCCGCTCAACCTATTTCAATTAAATTTTGTGGATATGTAGGGTTGGTTCAACATATGATATAGGATACTTTTTAATAAAATCGGTTAGTAAACACGGCCGTAATAGTTTAATTAGCTCGGATGTAATCACTACTTATACATTTCGTAATACAACAACAGAACTTGCACTCAATTGTTGTTATTATGTTCACATATTAGCATTGAGCATTGATTACGCTCTTTTGCTTGCGCTCAGAGATGACATCGTGATCAGTGTTGCCATGACCAACCAAAAATTTTAAGCATAGAAAGCGGTCTATGGCAGGGCAACGTTTGCCAGGGCTTACTAGTAGTTCATAAAAACGTACGTACATATGTATATACAGTAGATATCGCTTAAATGCAGGCTTGCTTAATTGCTTGTGCACTTTCGTATTAATAATGGTGGTACTGTTAAATGCAAAGATGGCATAAATGCGAAAATTTATCTACATTTTCGACTTTGGACTTATGTGATATTTACTGTAATTAGTATTATAAAATCGTGACGATATACAAGGTGAGTTCGAAAGTAAACAGGACTTTTTGAATCTAGCGCCCTCTAGTGGCGCCATCTATATGTCAACTGGTGCGTTAGAATCTGCTATCGTTTATCGACTTCCAGTAAAAATTTCATTACATTTCATCTATTGGAAGTGAGGTTATTGCGTTTTAAGTGTCAGTATGTTTTTGTCATCGGTGCGAAAATGAGCTTCGAACAAAGAGCCAACATAAAATTTTGTTTTAAAATTGGTAAAACTTTTACCGAAACGTTTCAATTGATGAAACAAGTTTATGGCGATGATTGCCTATCCCGTAGCAGAGTGCACGAGTGGTTTCAACGTTTTCAAAGTGGTCGTGAGGACATAAATGACGATGAACATGTGGGCCAACCAAAATCCGTGATCACCGAAAATTCCATCGAAACTGTGCGTGAATTCATAAAAAATCAGCCGAAATCATCATTGAAATTCATGGAAATAGAATTGAACATCTCCAAAACATCGATTTATCGCATTTTGACCGAACATTTGGGCTTACAAAAGGTGTGTGCACGGTTTGTTCCGCACAAATTGACTGACGTCCAAAAATTGCTCAGAATTCAACATTCGAAGGACATCATTAAAGAGGCAAAAAAAGACCCGGACTTCCTTTACAAGATTGTGACTGGAGACGAAACGTGGTGTTTTCAATATGATCCCGAAACGAAACGCCAGAGTGCTGAATGGAAGGCGCCGAACGAGCCGAAACCCAAAAAATCGCGCCTGGAGAAGTCAAAAGTGAAGACAATGCTGATTTGTTTTTATGATTCCAAGGGTATTGTCCACAAAGAATTTGTTCCACCCGGCCAAAACGTTAATGCGGTATTCTACCTTGGAGTTTTGAAGCGTTTGGTGCGCCGTATTCGACGTGTTCGGCCCGAATATCGCGAAGATGGAAGTTGGCGTTTGTTGCACGATAATGCGCCGTCTCATCGATCGACGCTTGTGTCCGACTATTTGACCAAAAATCACATTTTAACCATCAACCACTCCCCGTATTCACCTGATATGGCACCGTGCGACTTCTACCTTTTCGGAAAAATGCATTTGCCGATGAAAGGAAAGCGTTATGCAGACGTAGAGGCCATTCAAAAGGCTTGCACCGGCATACTGGCGGCCATACCGGGCAACGAGCTAAAACACTCGTTCGACATGCTTTTGGACCGTGCAAAACGCTGTATTAAAGCAGAAGGAGACTATTTTGAATAAAATAAATTGATTTTGCCGAAAAAACTATTTATTCTGTCTTTTTTTTAAAAGTCCTGTTTACTTTGGAACTCACCTTGTATAACTATATGAAATGTAACACATTCATAAGCATGTAAAATTTACCAGGTCACAAAATTAAAAATGCGACTTAGCGTCTAACTGCTAGCAAATCACAATGTGCTTTTTTATTAGACTAAAACGGTTGGTTGTTTTTGCTAACAATAAATATGTAATTAAGCAAAGGTGACTTGTAGGACTTGGTAGTACTATGGAATGTGCCGATATACATGTCATACTTATCTTTAAATCTTTTGATGGACATTTTTTTAGTTTGTTTTTTATTTATTGTTTTTAATAAATTTGTGAAATGTGTTCGAACCTTGTTGGGGTCATATGAAAATATTGAAAAGGCTTGTATTTACTTATATTTAGATTAAATTGAATATTTGGTTATTGTCTCGCTATCTATGTATATTATTTAGATAATGCAGTTATTGAACAACGCATGTTTCACATCAACCTATGCGTCTAAATTTTTCATGCTACTGTAATTCAACCATTTTCATTGGAAAACTGTGTGCTCATTGTCTCTTCTTTGAAGCTGCGAAAACTTTGCGTGAATCATTACACCAAATAACATTCAAATGCTGACATATTTTTTGCGCTTCCATCTGTGCACCGTCATCGCACACAGCGACCATCACATCTCAGCCAAAATGTAGCTGGTTTAATTTTTATTTAGCACTTTTACAATTACAATTATATGAATTGTCTCCCGCTGCCCTTCGAGTGACAGGTAATTGTTATTATGAAAAGTTTCTTCCATTTTCTAAGCTTTTCTTCCTTTTTTGCTGCTTTTGTAATTTTAACAACTTGTGAAATTATATTGAAGCTTAAGTGTATGCACTGTTTCACACTCTACTCTTTCTAGTGCTATCTCTTTTACCCTGTACTTTTTATGGACCATTTGTTCCCATTTACTTTGCCACAAAGCGTGTTGTGCGAATACGCATTGCACAATCGTACTGACAAGCACCGTATCTGCTTTGTTTTCATTTTGGGTTCCTACTTGTTGTAACTTTTGATTATATCGGTTGCCCTCTTTGGTTTTGCAGACAGTTGTAAAAATAAATTTTTATTTCGAAGCATTTACTTTTTACTAATTTATGTTAGATGTTACACGTAGCGTGTGTGCTATAATACTTATGCTGACAATTATTATTGAGTATACGTTATAATCTGAAATTATTGGACTTAAGCATATACAAGCATATTTGAAAACGTAATACTGCCATCTTGTGCATAAGCAGCTGTCGTAATTAATATAAGTGACTTCTCTAATCAGTTTAAATTAGAACAAATGAAACTATGACATAATATGTAGGGATATTGAGAACACTTTGCAAAAACTACGTAATAAAGAAGCACAAATTTCACTAAACACTCGTCAAAGACGTATTTTAGCGCAATGTTTTTAAGATTGTTTAATTAAATTAGAACAAGAGAAGGGGGAATCAAGTTGGCACCATTAAACTAAACAAAAATATCTGAACACATCAAAAACTTCATAGATCGAAACTTAATGGAAAAGCTGTGCAACTGTAATAAAATACGAAGCAACAAATAAAAGTGGAATGCTGTGAATGACTAAAGCAAAATGACAAAGATAAGACATTGTTAAGAGCAACAACAAAAAGATAATCATTGCATCAAGCTTTATACATCACCATTGTAACAACAACAAAAACAGCAATAAGCTTATCTGGAAAAGCAAGAGAGTTTTAAGATACAAGCGTATCTAGCATATAAAGAAATTTCTTTGAAAAGTTTCACGCATTCGCTAGTGCTTTGGTTCGCGAATCTCAACTGGGAACTATAATTTTAAAAAGCAAGTAGCACTATTGGGATTAATTTGGTTACTAGAAATGGAACGAAAGCAAAAACCTGTAAAACGAAATCATAGAAACGACAACCAAGCAAAGGGTTTTCGATTGCATGGAGTGGAGTGGAATGGAATTAAATTATGCCCAAACTACCGTTAAATAAAAGCCCTTACATAAAAAGTGGTTGAGATTCCTCATATCTTAGGTTAATAGGTGAAATAAGAAAGTACTTAGTCAAGCGAGTTCTGAATAAGATTATTAGTAAAGTTAATAAGTAAAAGAAAGAACGAAACGAAACGACAACTGAATTTTTAAAATTCTTTATTTTGCGTTGCCCTTTGGTTTGAATTCGTATATTTATGACATTTGCCAGTTAAATCATATATATTTGTTAAATCTACACTTTGTTTAGTAACGAACATTTTAAACGGGTTTTGATTAAGCTATTATGGACCTTTGACAAAGCCCTTGATAGGAATTCTATACAATATGTTAAGTACTTATTTGTTAGGACGCTTGAAATATGTAAAGGCTTGGTTGTTTATAAAATTGCTTAAATATTTGTTGCTGTCATAGGATTGTGTTTTGCTATTAAATAAATAAACTTTATAACCCTAATCATAATCAATCGACACATATGTATGTAAGAAATAAGCTTCTTCAACATCAACGCAACCTGGAAAAAAGCAAAATATGCTTGACAAAAATTCTTGTAGTCGGAGTAAAAACTTTCAAAAGGGACAAATTGTAAATTTCACTACTGGCATAAACTCACACATATACGCACACACACTTGGTACGGTAATGTCTATTTTCCCACTTTGCATTGTCCTTGCATTGCATGCTTATGAGTTTAAGTTTGAGTTCGTGTGAGATAACTTCGTATGCCTGTTAGGCTACCACTTTATTTTTGCTTTGCTCATGTTGCCATATTGCTCACAATATGGATATAACAGGATATGCGGACAGACTAACCGCCTGCTGCATGCTCACTGCTTGTCCACTGGCAGCATGTGTGTTAACATGTATGACGTTGAAAAGAACAAAAAACTGCAAAAATGGAGTAAGGCGACCAAAAATGTTTCTAAACAAGTTTGTTATCTCAGTTTTTGTATCGGGTGTATATAAATGCTTTTTTGTCACATATCGTACAACGCGCCTCGGCTCACATGGCGCACGTTAGCTCCGGCTGTATCAGTATGTCGTATGCACATTGTTGTTTGTATAAAAGTTGGCTTGGACCCAATGCAAACCGCAGCCATGATTTTATTTTCGAAACGAAAATACGAAAATTGTGTCGTTTTTCTCTATGCTGTATTCAAAATTAGTAGCTTGTATCTGTGGTTGTCAGCTTGTTTTCGGTAAATTGAATTTTTCGTTCGTAATGTGTTTTAATTACTTTTTATATTTTTTTTATTTATTTAGTTATTTATTTATTTACTTTTTTAATTTGTTTTAAAATTAATATGAAGAGTGACCATACTATTTCGTGTGCAAATGCTAAATTAAAATAACTTGTTTTTTTTTTTTAATTTTGTTGTGTAAAAACTGCATTTGATTCGAAAAAGACAAAAGATAAAATTGCACTCGAAAACCCATATGCATACTGATAAACTTTTTCAAGAAATAATAATCAATATTTTACAATCCTAGGATATAAAATGACTCGAGCTCTGTAGCAAGTAATGAACTGTGAATTCTACTTAAGTACATGAGATCAATACAAAACACTAAATGCGTATGTTTTCCTCATCACCACTAGAAATGAATTTTATTAAAATCTTTACCTTAATGTATATAACAATTACGGATAACCTTATATATTCTTAAATACTTCAATAAATACACAAGAAAACTCATTTATTCACTCTTCATACGTTAAAGTATAAATACAATATTTTTGCAGCTGCTGTCAATTGTAATAAAATGTCTCTCTGAAAATTTAAAACATTTTGTGTGCACGGTAAGAAAAACAAAAAATTCTAATTAAACATGCAAAACGCAATAGTGAATATGCAAAAAGTGCGATAGCAAAAAAACGAAAAAAAAAAAAAAAAAAACAAAGCTAATTGGAAGTAAAAACATGCAATAGGAACTGCTACGAAAAACCATGTATGTATAGTATGCGCCTACACATGCTATTGCTATATACGTGTATGGTTGATATATACAAAATAATGAATTGCATAAAATTAATGGCTATTAAACAAATACGGGCTTAATCCCATACACAAACACTGCATCCCACTTAGGCACTTGCACAGGCACAAGCACAGGCACAGACAGTGTATGTATGCGTGCAAAGCGAAACAAATGCGTTTTAATGCAGGAATCGGTTGGCGGTTAGCTTATTGGTTACCGGTTTTCGGTGTGCAGTTAGCGGAGCCAGTTTCTCGCATGTAAAAGCATCTCTTATGATTTTCCATAGCAAATAAGCTTTCATAAATAATGAAATGTGCACAGCAAAATGGTTGATTTTTGCTGGCATGAAATAGCTACAACAAGAGCAGCCATACCAAATACTTGCACAAACACAATAACAACTATGGTAATAAAAATAAATGCTATACCGGAAAATAATAACAACAACAGTGACAAGAACAACAATGGCAAAAGCAAAATACTCATTTGTACATATAACCACGAGCACAAATTAGTAACCAAGGATTACCGGCAATTATTTTCAATGTATGCATTTGGCGCCATTATTTTGATTGCTGCATTGCTTCTAAACTCACACACGCTAATAAAAGTATTTGCACGCCCACTCCCACACCGCACACCAACATCCACACACACACAAAAGGCTGCACTTATGTATTCCAACATTAATAATTGCAAGCAACTTGGCACCCCGCAGCCCTTATCGCATGAACAGCAGCAGCAAGGTATACCAAAATATCCTTTTCATATATTCATTCATTCATACGAATATTTATGAATTTATTCGCGGTCGAAATGTCAGTGTCAGATTGTTGGCCATTACTTAAATGACTTATTTTGTTCTATTCTCAACATATTTTTTTCCAATTTGTTTATTTAGTTATTGCATTTAAGTAAGGCAAAAGCATTAGATTTTTGTATTTGATCTTGTCAAGGTCATGAGCAGTGAAGGTGTACAACATTAAAAAATTTAACAATTATGCCCATTATAAATTGGCTATGCATGCGAAACAAATAAATCAAAAACATAAATATCTCGAATCGGTAAACTCATAATGAAAAAAAAAAAATACGTCTTCTTCACTTACCATACATACATAAGTATGTAAATGGCGTTTTTTTAAGCGTAGTTTTTTTAAAAATCGAATAAAACACTCAAATTTGCTTAAAATATTCAAAATGTTTATTGTATCGATAAATAAGCCTTTGCCATTTACGTTTTGAAGACAACTTCATGTAAATGTTGTCCAGCGGCTCCGTTTCAAATGGTCCATTGCGGAAGGTTCAATAACGTTTCTTCCACGGTACGTCTTTGAAGAAAAATGGACCGATGATGCCACCAGCCCATAAACCACACCAAACTGTCGTTTTTTCGGGATGCATCGGTAATTCTTGTATGGAATGTGGCTGTTCATGACTCCAGATGCTACAGTTTTGCTTATTTACGTATCCGTTGAGCCAGAAATGAGCCTGATCGATTATGACGACCATAATATGGTCGTAACAAACGGTGCACAACTTTCACAGAGAACGAATTTTGATAATAAATTTCAATAATTTGCAATCGTTGCTCGTTTGTAAGTCTTTCCATGATTAAATGGCAGAGTATACTGAAAACTTTTCACTTTGACAGATGACGTTTGGACGCCATCACTAATCAGTGCTGCTAACCTAAAAAAAACTCCTTATACTTAGTTCTGAACTACTTATATCAAACCTATGCGGCAGCCAGAGTAGCCTTTACAAATATTGAAAGTTCAAAATTTACACTATATCTGAGATAATGCAAACAATTGTCTTTTTACGGGACAGTAAACTATTGGAAAACATTTGAACAGTCTCCTTATAAGTATCTTTTTGTAACTGTGCATATAGTATTGTAAAAATCTACCGGTATATCAGACTCTATTAATAGAGTTAAGAAAGCAATCAGTATACCTCCTTTCGCAAGAGCATCCGCAAACTGCTGAATAGAGCCCTCAAGACTCAGAAGGAGTCTCACTTGGATGCTTACAGAGAGGAACATAAGGTGTAAGTACAAATTGAGATAAACCCAGCGTAACTCGTACGTAGACTTTTGTTCTGATCTAGAAGGAACAGGACATTTAGCCAGGCTGAGCAGAATTCTGCCAAATGATCCATCAGCCAAACTTGTCACGCTTCGAAAAGACTACGGCTTACACACGAACAGAAAAGGTGAAATTAATGAACTGCTGCTTAACACGCACTTCCAGGGAAACCAGGTAATAACAGTAGAGCAGAGGGAGTAATTGACATCTCATCAGAGCTACACAGCTAAGTGAAATATCTAGGAGTCACTCTAGATAAAAAGCTTAGTTGAAAGGTTCATGTTGAATCCCGAATATCAAAAGCCCGCAGCACCTTTTGGCAGTGTAGACTAGCTTTTGGTAAAACATGGGGTTTGAAACCTAAGATGGTACATGGGTTGTACACAACTACAATTATACCAATCTTAACCTCATCAGCTGTAGTTTGGTGGTCAAGAACCTGTCTCAAAACGACAATCAAAGCGCTAAACAAGCTGCAATGAGAAATCTGCTTGGGCACCACTGGAGCTATATGCAGCACAGCCGCGGACTCTCTTAATGCGGTGCTCAATTTGCTACCGCTGCACTTGGTAATTCAGAAGGCAGCACTGAAAGCGGCATACAGACTTCGACGTAACGGAGTCTGGAGTTCTGCAGATGAAATGGTAAAACATTGAAAAAGTTTGATAGACAAGATTCAGCTTTGTCTCTACAGAAAGGTTACAAAGTGGAGCTCACACAAAGAGAATTGTAGATTCAACCACAGGAAATCCTTGATAACTTCACAATTGTAATCTATACTGACGGCTCCCTTCAACGAGTTAGTGAGAATCTTACCCACTTGGGAATCTAGCTACAGTTTTGCAAACTGAAATTTACGCTATTTTTAGACTTGATCAAGCAGAATAGGAAACGCGGACACAATATTGCTATTTGCAGCGATAGCCAGGCGGCACTCTCGTCCCTGGACAGTATCCAAGTTACCCCTAAGCTTGTTCTTGATTACAAGAGTAGACTGAATTTATTAAGGTTTTAAAAGTTAAAACTGATTTAAATTAATTTCATTTCATTTAGTCAACAGGTGTATTCGGCCATCTTTTAAACCTTTAACTGCGAAGAACTAAGACAGAAGCCAATTATATTGGATTTTTGTTAATTAAAATTATTATAATTAAATTGGCCGTTTACACCTGTTGACTAAATGAAATGAAATTAATTTAAATCAGTTTTAACTTTTAAAACCTAAATAACAAATTGATTTGTAGTACTCATATGTTGTATCTATTTATTATCTTGTCAACAGCAAAAACACCTAGAAAGGCAGGGCTATAGTCGGGCGCAACCAACTATAGAAAACTTTGTACCCAATCCCAAACTGAATATATTTATACCCTGTACCAAAAAATGGTAAAGGGTATATTAAAGTTGTGCAAATGTATGTAACGGTCAGAAGCAGGCGTGGCAGACCCCATAAAGTATATATATTCTTGATCAGCATCAATTCATCATCTATTAATTCATCTATCATTCGAGTCGATCTAGCAATGTCCGTCTGTCTGTCTGTCCGTCCGTATGAACAAACGGATCTCGAAAACGGTAAGACCTACAATCACCAAATTTTTCACGAAGACTCTCCCAATCCATAGGCATAACAAGTTTATTTTTTTTCGATATTCGACCTATAATATATAGCTTCCATAGGAACATATTATAAATATCGGATTACTATAACATATAGCTGCCATAGGTACAATCGGCCGAAAAATATTAAAAAAAAATTTTTTTTTTCTTGAGATATCCTTACTTAATGAATACAAAATATTGAAGCAACAAAAAAATATATTCAGTTTTGAATTGGGTACAGGGTTTTCTATAGAGTGAAATTTTTCCGCGCAGGGCAAGAAAAGAGAGTTAACAATTTCTAACTGTAGGGTATTGTAATATCGTATTGTTATGTTCTCATATTATGTTATGCTACTCTGTTACGTTAAGTTATAACCATATGATGTTGTTGTCATACTATACTTAGAATAAGTGAAAAAAGAATAAAGCAGTTCGAAAAGTGAAGTCATATCGAGCGGTGGTGTTAATTATTTTGTCGGCCCCTACATAACGTAATTGCCGCGCAGGGCATAGTAAAGAAAAAGAAGATAAATAAAAAATAGAAATAAAAAAGAATTAAGACAGCTGCTCTAAAAATCCTCCCCCCTTTGAAGGAACCGAGCCTTCAACAGTATCATAAACAGGAAGTACGCTCAGCTTGACTGCTCGACGAGTGGTGCCAGTTGGCGTGCGCAGAATAGCGACTCAGACCACGCCGTCACTTCAAGATATGAGTTCTATGACTCTAGCTAGCGGCCAATTCAGTTGCGGTAGGCATTCGTTTTTGATGCACACGATGTCGTTGACTTGGATGTTGGGTTGAGGAGTGCGCCACTTTCCGCTCTGCTAAAGAAGAGTAAGATACTTGTTACTCCATCGCTTCCAGAAGACCTGCTGCAGGTAGGTAGCACGATTCCAACGGTCAAGCCGATTGTAGTTGAGAGAGGTAAGATCAGGTTCGGCCTGTTGTGTAAGAGGACCGCCAATAAGGAAATTACCAGGAGTTAGAACATCGAGGTCATCACGATTTTCTGAAAGCGGAACAAGTGATCGTGAGAGTACTGTCGCAGATATTTGACAAATTAATGTGCGCAGCTCATCAAAACTAAGAAGAGATGACCCAACGGCGCGATAAAAATTATGCTTGGCCATTTTCATCGCTGATTCCCATAAGCCGAAAAAATGTGGTAAGCGAGGCCTATGAATTGCCAATTTAAACCTTCACTCAGGCAGTATGCATAAATTTTGCTGCGATTTCTTTGACTGAGGAATACATTTCGCAGATCCTCCAATTCGATTTTGGCTCCTTTAAAGTTGGTGGCATTGTCCGACCAAATGGAGTGAGGCTTCCCTCGCGTGGTGACGAAGCGTTTGAGCGTGTCGAGAAAGGCGACAGTTGAATAATTCCATTCATATGGCCTTGGTTGCAAAACATGTAAACACGCTGACGTAGCATTTTTGCGGAGCTTTATTGCGTGTTTTCGGCTTGTAATAGAACGGGCCGGAGTAGTCCACACCAGTAATTAAAAACGCTTGGGAAGCATGAATGCGATCCTTTTGCAAATCAGCCATGATGTGGTTAACAAGACGAGACTTCGATCGACAGCAAATTATGCATTTATGCAAGGCTTGTGCAAAAGCTTTTCCGCCTCCTATGGGCCAGTCTTGCAATCTAATTGATGCCAGCAAGGGTCCTGCATGTAGAAGTTTACGATGAAAATATGTAATAGCAGCAATGGTTAAACGATGATTTCTTGGTAGAATGATCGGGTGACGAGCTTCAAAGATGAGTGCGGAGTTTTTCAGACAACCACCTACACGAATAAGTCCTTCTGCGTCTAAAAAAGGGGATAATGATGCCAGGCTTCTTGACGAATCGATACAGTTGTTTGCCAATAGAGATTTGTAACCCTGCCAAAGACTCGCCCCTTGGACGATACGAATTAGCAAATGTGTGCCACGTTGAATGATTTCTGATGTAAGTGGCGATGATTTGTAAACGTAGCCAAATATGCGCTGCATCGTTGAAAAGAAATTGAAATATTTGAATTCGAGTGATAAATCCGCACGAACTGACGAGGAGAGTAACACCTTTTGCCGAACTTTTGGCAAATTGTGCTTAGCAATGCAGTGCTTATGCCAACCACTCCTTGAACCTTTCAAGAAGTCGGGCTATTCGACCAAAGCGATGAATTTAATAATTCAGTTGGTGAAACTCCTTTTGACAAAATATCAGAAGTATGTATGTAATGTCACTGCATTCCACTAGTGAGTTGTGGAATAGCGTAGACGCGATTTGCGACGAAGTCATTAAATTTTGAAGATTCCTCTTGCAGCCAGGATAAAACAACCGAGGAGTCCGACCAACAATGAAAAGGGCAATGAAAAATTTTTAATTTGACGATTTCGTTTAACAGCTACGCTAGCAACGCAGCAGCACACATTTCCAATTTGGGTACTGTAAGAGTTTTGAGTGGTTCTACGCGTGACTTTGAGCATAGTAATTGAACGTTAACCTGGCCATTCTTGCAGGAGCGAGCGTAAATACATGCACCGTATGCTTCAAGGTTTGCACCGCAAAAGGCGTGTACTTCAAGTGATGCATCTGTTTATAATAAAAAGCGGGGAAATGCTAAATGTTGCACATTTTTAAAATCATTTCATAGGGTTAACCAAGCTGGTCCTACTGATTGTGGAAGGCTTTCATCCCATTCCAATTGGTTTCTTCACATGCCTTGCTGTAAAATTTTTGCTCTGGTTAAAGCAGGGCCGATGAGTCTATGCGGATCATTAAAGCGGGCTATTGTTGCCAATACGGACCGCTTAGTATGCTTGTCAGCGTTGATTTGCCGGATGGAGGAAAATAGCAACATGTCTTTAATTGGATCCCAAACAAGACCAAGAGCCTTTGTTATGTTGCTACCGTCATCAAATTTAAGAAGTGATTTCCTTTCGGTGTCTGAAATGCAATTAAGTATGTCAGAATTATTTGATCACCATTTTCGTAATTTAAAATTTTCTAGGCCAAGAAGATCAGTTTGCTGCTTGATTTAAAGAGTTTTCTCCTGATATCATATCATCAATGTAGAAATCTCTTAAGACGGTTTGTGAACCTAATGGGTATCTTGATACTCCATCAAACGCAAGTTGATGCATTGACCGTATAGCCAGAAACGCTGCTGGTTTGGTGACATATGTTACGGTATCAAGTTAATAGATTTGCAAATCATCATTGGGTGAGTCTCGCCACAAGATGCATTGAAGCATATTGTCAGGAGCAGTGAGTAGGATTCGCCTAGTGAATTTGAACCGATTTTTGTCAGTAATTTTACTGCGAACTCGCCTAAGGGCAATCGAGAGACGTTCTGCTCGAAATGCGCTTCACAGTCAAGTCCTTCTTTTGAAGTTTTGGAAATTGGCTTATAATTCGTATTTAATTAACGTTAAATTCAATATTAAACGTGATCCTAAGTCGTTTTATAATTTTATAAATTCATAACGCAGGTCTAATACTTTTCCCTCCATTATGAAGCTAGGTAATGCTGAGGGATGTAATAATGTTGATATTTCCAATTTATTTGCCAGTTTCTTTCAAAAAACCTATAGTAATATTTCTGTCTAACTTACTTTTTAATCCGACCCAAGTACAGAGGCCTCTTACCCAATCAATTGTCCAGTTATTGATTAAAAAATGCTTCTGTCTTATTTATTAGCTATTTAACCCACTTTTTCTGTTGGCCCTGACGGTATTCCTGCATGCGTTTTAAAGTACTGTGCCAACGCTTTACATCATCCTCTTTGTAAGTTGTTTATTCTTATCGGTTACGACCTTTAACTATCCAATGGTAAGGAAACAATCTTACATTTTGCCTCTCCACAAAAAATGAAGTAAAAGCGATATCTCAAACTACAGTAGTATTGCTAAGCTATGCGCAATACCGAAGTTACTGGAACATATAATTACTGATCAGCTTCAGCATTATATTATTCCGAATTTGAGTATATCTCAAAATGGCTTCTCTAAAACACGTTCAACATTTACAAATCTTCTGGAGTTCACTTCACTTGTTTCCAGTAGATTTACTCGCTATTATCAGACAGATGTTATTTATACTGATTTCAGTAAAGCATTTGATAGTGTTTACCATTCGTTGCTTCATACTAAATTAGATAGATTTGGCTTTTCGCCTAAACTTGTAATGTGGATTGATAGCTATTTAAGACGTAAGTCCCAAAAAGTTTTATTTAATGGTTGTGTTTCTAAAAATATTAATGTCCATTCTGGTGTCCCACAGGGCAACCACTTAGGTCCTTTGCTTTTTAATATTTTTATAAATGACCTTCCATCGGTTATTAAGCATTCTCATGTGTTTATGTTTGCTGATGATGTAAAAGTTTGTTTTACTCTAGATTCCTTTCTTCATAAGAATTTACTTCAAGAAGACCTCGATCAACTTTCAAAGTGGTTTAAGTATAATTTTCTTTACCTAAATTGTGAAAAGTGTAAAGTTATGTCTTTCACTCGTAGCAAACCTAGGTTGTATTCCTACTCCTTAAATGGTTCAACCTTAGCACGTGTTTATGAATTTAACGACTTAGGTGTTTCGATGTGCCCGAAACTTAACTATAGTTCTCACATTCTCATGACCACTAATAAAGCTAGAGGTGTTCTTGGCTTTATTAAGAGATGGTCTAAAGAATTTAATGATTATTATACCACCAAGCAGCTTTTTACTTCTTTGGTTCGTCCGATTTTAGAATATGCTTCATGTGTTTGGAATCCCCAACTTACAACATATTCAGACCGAATTGAATTTGTCCAAAAGCAATTTTTGCTTTTTGCGTTGCGTGGATTAAACTGGAATTCTGCAATTCGCCTTCCTTCATACCATTCCCGCCTTAAATTGATTAATCTTCCTACTTTAGCTAGTCGGAAATCCGTGTAGGGTATACTTTTCTTTCATAACCTGATAAACGGAAAAATCGATTCGCCTTGTCTCTTCGGGAAAATAAGATTCTATTTGCCCATTAGACTAAACACTGCTCGATCACCTTTCTTACTACATGATCCCTTTTATGTTATGTGTTTGGCTTATAACTCTAATTATCATTTATTTTCTAACATAGCCTCCTCTTCCTCTTTAAAATTTCTTCTTACTCGTAGATTTAATGAAATTAGATAGAATTAGTTACTTATTTGAATTTTTACTATGTATATTTGTATTAATTTTAATTTAGTTTTTAGTTTTATTTAATTTAATTTAAATAATAAAAATTTTGTAATCTTCTAGTAATAATAATCTTTGTGAAGTAGATAAAGCAGCTGTTGACGATTATTGGTCGTAGCTGTGGAACAGACACTAGGTATGTTTTCGTAAGTCCTCTTGTTTGGTAGTGCGCTACCACAACGTCGGCGAAAAAAAAAAATAAAAAATATACCCTTCACAATTTTTGGTACAGGGCATAAAAATAGGCTGTGTAACGGTATGAGAAATTTAAAACTTAGTAAACGCAGGTGATATAAACACCTATTTACTATACAAAAAAAAGCAGTTGCGGTTCTATCAAAAAAAAAAAAGAAAAAAAAATGAAATCCAAAACAATGAAATATTTTATGAAAAATTTTCAAAATTGAGCAAAGCGTCGTACTAATTAATTTAATACCCATAAGTTGTCTGTTTTGAAGTAAAACACATTTTCAGCACCACCAAATAAGGTACAGAAAAAAAAAGATAAAATATTTTTAAACCCAATCTGTGTACACTGCAAATGCATTAATATACTACTTTGTTCGTTATCCTAACTACGCACTTAGCACTGATATATCTGTAAATCAAGAGAAAGCTTTAATAATAATGCAAGCTAGATTACAATATATTTCAACGAATGCTTCCTTATTTATTGCATAGTGCGATTTCTTTTGCAACAACAAGCTGAGTCTCAGAATTCTTGTCATTCGCATAGCAAGTGCAGTGTAAAAATCCAAATTACTCTGTTATATGTGGTATATAATTACATTTTTCGCCAAAATAAGAACAACAAGCGAAAAATTTACACATGCAGCAAATTTTCTTTTTTCGCAGTTTCGTGTACGACAAAGCAGAAATAAAGCCATGCGACGTTTGCAGGGACTGCATATGTGTTTGTGTACCAGAACGGAAGTAATAAAATTATTAACAGTTGAGTGACTTCCGGTTAAGGGAAAAAAAGCGAAATAAAAGACATAAGCAAAAAATTACGTTGCAAAAATAAATAAAACCAAAAACGAAAGTTTTTTACAAGATTAACGCGAAAAAAATATCCAAAGAAGAATAACAAAAATGAAGAGAATTTACTTCAAATTTAATGAACGAAGCAGGCTTGTAAGCGTCTGCTTTTGGCCATGTCTACTCGAGTCACATGTGGCGGCCACACAAAAGCGAGTTATAATTGCAACACAAACTTGGCTTACGTTAGACATTCTATTCGTGTGGTTCCTGCTCACTTATTCAGATGTCATCACATACACAAGCTAACTCACTGATATGCAGCAGACCATAAATTTATGTGGAAAAATTGTAATGGAGCCTAAAACGTGGTTCGCTATTCTATAAAGGATGAATATGAAAAGGAAAAAGAACAGTGAAGAAAAAAAAAACAATGAGAATTAACGAATCGTTGAGTTTCACAACGAAAAAAAACTTCTAGACAATTTATACGCCCACGTGAATTTTAAGTCAACTTGTGCAATTAAAAGACAGTCAGTCATGCTCCGTATGCCTTTGCCTAGCATCAGTTTCACGCTTCTAATGCCATAAACTCACACACACAGTATCACACGATAATGTTGAAGACGACGATGAATACGAACTCACCTGTTCAACGGTTGTGCTATCGTTCGGATTACGAGTATAAGCGCGCAAACAAACGAGGTATGCGTATAAAACCGCGCAAAAAATCCTTTTGTCTTTTTGTAAATTTATGTGATTATATTTTCAGCATATATATATGCACACACTTATTTGCTTTGTTGTTTTGTTTTTTAGAGGTTCTTTTTTATACCCTGTACCAAAAAATGGTAAGTGGTATATAAAGTTGTGCAAATGTATGTGACGGCAAGAAGGAGCCGTGGCAGACCCCATAAAGTATATACTATATTCTTGATCAGCATCGAAAGGCGAGTCGATCTAGCCATGTCAGTCTGTCTGTCTGTCCGTCTGTCCGTATGAACAAACGGATCTCGGAAACAGTAAGACCTACAACCACCAAATTTTGCACGAAGACTCTCCCAATCCATAGGCAAAACAAATAAATTTTTTTTTTCGATATTCAACACATAGCTGTCATAGGAACGATCGGGTGAAAACCCATATTTAGTAACAAAAACCTTTTTGTTTTCCAAGATATCTTCACCAAATTTCGGATTTAATAGTTTTAGCTAATGTCCAATGACAGATCTTAATATTATATATATCGGTTTACTATATCATATAGCTGTCATAGGAACGATCGGCCGAAAAACAACATTTACTGAGAAAAACTTTTTTGTTTATTAAGATAACGTTATCAAATTTTAGATTTGATGATTTTAAGTAATATCCAATCATATTTTCGAATATTATAAATATCGGTTTACTATAACATATAGCTGTCACAGGAACAATAGGCCGAAAAATGGCTTTTACTACAAAAAATTTTTTTTTCTCTTAAAGCAGCAAAAATATATATTCAGTTATGGATTGGATACAGGGTATTCTATAGTCGGTTACGCTTGACTATAGCCCTGCCTTTCTAGTTTTATTTATCTTTATGACTTGTGCGCCGTGTTGGCTCATCGCAGCTTCATACTTCTGTTTTGGCCTTTTCACGCATTTTTGTTCACACATGAAGTGAACTTTCAAGAATCTTTAGCAGAATAAAGATGTTAAACCATTCGCATCAAATTTTTGCTTAACGATCAAAGGCTTTTTTCACGCCATGCAAAACTTTAAAAAGCAAATTCTCAAATTTTCTTGTGCGGTTTTCTTCAAAAATTTTAGTCCATATGTGCCATACAAGAGTTGAGCAATTTAAATACACTATAGTTGAAACATAAGCAGAGCATGTGACATTAGGAAAAAGTTTTACTTATATTTATAGACTGCATGAGAAAAACAATCCAGAAAAACTTATTTTAAAACAGTCAGAATCTCAATCGAAAGTAATAAGAAAACATATATTGAAGATCAAAATAAACTAAAAGAAAATAAAGATTCAATTGAACAATTTTCACCAACCAAAAATGGTGAAGGGTATACAGTAAACTTTCAGAAATTCGAACCACTTGGTTTTTTAGTTCGTTAGTTAGTTCGAATTTGTGAAAAATTCTAGTTTCTGCATGTTTTTTAACCATATAAAAAATAAGCGAAAAATGTATTAGTGATTAAGCATGTTTGTAGCAATGCTTTTGCAGCATTTTCAAAATATCTTTCCAGGCTAAGAATTACTGTATCAATAAGCAATTATAAGTTTTTCTTCAGCTACAGAAGGCTGCCATAAACATTGGTTGTGTTAAAAGCTATTTTTTAAATTTGTCTCTCTATTTGTGTGTTCGCTTTATTTCATACTTGTAGAACGGGCTACAAATTAGGCGTTCAAACTTTCCTCCTTCCCCCTTAAAACAAGCCAAGATGGCCGGGACAGTCGCCATTTTTAACCGCAGATTTGGCCAGTAGTCCAAAACGGACGATAACAAAATGCTATATAGTACAAAGTAGTGTACACAACAGTTAGAACGACCGAACCTTTTTGTGCTAGGTAGTAGGGATCGACGCGATCTGATTGACACATAATAGTCCATACACACTATATTTTAAATTTACGGACGGTATGGTAATATGTTTTAGTGGGCCCAGGTATAGTATTTATATTGTATATGTACATACGTATATATATGTAGGTACATTCGGCCGCGTACGACTAACTGCGTATGAATAGGCGATTCAGGGTGAGCATAAATTGGAGAAATGGCAGTCCGAAATGGCTCTTGGACTGCCAAGGTAGGGTGGATCTAACAGTAGTTCGAGGTCTCTTCAGGTTGTTTCCCAGCCTAAATGCGGTAATTCTGTGTATTCACGTAGCCACTGAGCATTGAGAAATGTGTCTCGTCACTAAACAAAATTCGACGCGGAAACAGTGGATCTTTGGTAAACTGTTCCAGAGCCTATTTGAAAACGTTATAGTGTGAGTCTTTCTATGATGATTTGTCAAACATTACTGAATAAAAATAACATAACAGCTTGACACTAGTCATGCGTGATCTGTAAAAGAAACCCAATTGACATAACTACCTCTTAATGAATCAGCCGTTCTAATAATCTTATCTATTCAAAAACAAAGTGTAGTGTGCGCAATAAGCAATTTTGGACAAACTGTAGTCTTTAGCTGCTTTCTAACGAAAATTTCGTGGTCATAACCGGTGCCCGGGTTAAGGTGTGTCCTTCGTGCGATGCGATACTTACAGATGATCAAATTATGGGAAAGGGCTGCCTATAAATAATCGAAAAAAGGGTACAAAGTATGAGCCTTTTATGCCACAGTAGCATCCGCGGAGCAACAATCGGGGGGTTTCCGCCGGAGAATAAAATACAGAACTAAAACTTTCTGAGTTCATCAATCGATATCGAGCGCTCACTGCCCAAAATGTGTGCAACCACTTTCAAGCCATTTGCATCCATTGGAAAGATCCGCGATTTTTGTGCGAAGCTTTTTGTTTTGCATTTTGCGATCATCACGAAGATGTAGATAGCGATGTAGAAATATTGTTTAAAATATCAAAACGTCGTCAGGGTGAGAACCAACAGTTTGACCAGTATCAGGTTAGCATCGAGGACCAAGCGAGCAAGCTACTGCATGGATTGCCAGAGCAAGAATTGGTTGGGCTACTCACAGATAACTCCATGTCTACATTACGGCACGAGCTGTTACATATGCCCATTTATACCGTCGTCCCATAGCTTAGGTCGCGCTGGAAAACTCGCTTTAAGAAGTAGTTGATGTCGACGAGCTCCTAGGAAAAGCATTGAAATACTGAAATTGTGACCGGACGGGACATAAGTTCGAGGATTGCGTGGAACCCCGACGAATCTTTCGTTATGTGTGTGACGCGATAAATATCTTCAAACCACACTGATAAGGAAGATAACCCAACGGGAAACGGGACACGGGATGCGCAGACACCAACCTTACTAGCGCATCCCCTAAGACGTTAAAAATGGCGACTGCGAAATGGATGCAGGCGACCATGAGAAAGCAGTTCACGAAAATCCGTCCATACAAACCATGCAAGAACCGTTTATGTACGATTGGCTAAATTTAATAAGGTTAAGCTACTTATCTTCGCAAACTGCAATTTTTTACAATTTTCATGTCATTCTAAAAGTTCGACCCAATGCCTCAAGCAACTGCGACAATCGATTCGCCCGTCCCGTAAGAAATTAGTTAGTAAGTTTGACTGGCCGGCATGAGCCATACATAGATACTAAATAGTTACTTAGATAAACCAGATGGAGTCCGTTCCTCATGGTCGAGATGATTGGTATTTCGATAGTATTTTCGTACATATCGCAAATTTTAGTATAGCGTTTATAGGAAATTCTGCTATGTCCTTCAGGCTATCTGGATCTGTTAAATCAAGGTGTTCAATTCGGCGTCTATAGAGCGAATAAAGAACATAGAATATGCTCCAGCGATTACTTTTCTCTATCGTTGCCACACAACCTGCATTTGCCTCTGTTAGTCAGACCATGCCTCCTGGCGTGTTTCGCCAAAAGTCAATGTCCAGTTAAAATGTCATCAAGCATTCTACACTCGTTTCCAGGGAGAGATAGGACATACTCAGGAACCCTTCACGATCCCTTTGTGGCCGGGGACCCAGAGTATGTGTACCAAGTTGATGATGCATACCTCACTCAGGGCCCCTCTACACTTTAGGATGATGAGGGATGAGATTGAGTGAGAGTTGGTTGTCTTTATCGCTGTTTGGCTGTCAATTTGAACCGTCCGCACAGAAGTTGACTGTTCTATGACTTTCTTGTAGGTATTTGCGCAGTCACTTTTTCCCAGTGAATATCTTATGTTACTGCTAAAGCTCAGCTTTTACATTATATAATCAGGTGACAATAGAGTGCAATAGTTAATTGGTTTGTTTCTTTCCTACTTCATATACATTATACATAGTAACTAAGTATGTATGGGTGATATGAGTCTTCGTCGTTGACCACAGATTCGAATTTTAGAGAAATGAACAATGAAGCCTGTAACATTTTTACCTCACATATATGTGAAAATGGTATTATTTTAAAGTATTCTACTATCGAGACTGTCCTGTCCTATATTAGTTGTTGTATAGAACACATTTTTGAATTTTATTGCTGTAGAAAGCTCTTTGCTTTGCATTGCTGTTGCTAAAAACAATGGAAACATCAGAAATCAGAGAGCATTTTTATATAAATGTTGTTGTTGTTGAGCACATTGTGACAGTACGCCAGTAATATGTGTTACTACTAATTTGTTAATTTGTAATGATTTCTATAATTTTTATTGCCGATGTTCTACTACTGTGCACCGGTGACAATAGAAGGCAAAAGCGAATTGCTTCGTTTCTTTCCAACTTCATATATATTATTCATGCTAACATGTATGTGTGATATGAGTCTTCGTCATCGACCACAGATTTGAATTTTAGCAAAATGAACAGTAAAGCCTGTAACATATTTTCCTCACATATATGTGAAAATGGTATTCCACTATCGACACTGTCCTGTACACCATATTAGTTGTTGTATTGAACACATTTTTTTTACTTTCTGCATTACAGCATGCATTATAGAGAACACACACTTTTCAATTGAAGTGTAAGTACTTATGAACCGGAGGAAATCAATATTATTCGGCTTTTTGTTCACCAAACAACGAAACCTTTCAAAGGAGGAGATTTCAATGTAGATTATGCTAAAGAATCAGAGCCACTTTTAAATTTTCTCAAAGAAAAATTTCATCTCACCATATCGAATGATCCTGTAAAATCAACAACAAAAGATGCAACAACAATAGACGCTATATTTACACGGTTCTTAAACATTGTAGATATTCAAATATTTGTATCGCATTTTATTTATCATAATATATATATATAAATATATGTATATATTTATTTATTACACAATATAATAAAACGAATGAATAACTTAATATAGGATGATTTTTTAAAAGCTATAGGAAAGTTTTTCAAATAAAAACACATAAAATTCAAAAAAATGATGAAATCTTTATTTGAATCGATAGTACGGTCCATATAATTTAATGTTTAAAGATTATTTCATGCAAATGTTGACCTTGACTGCGCCTCAAATGGTTCATCCGCTTAGTCCAATTTTGGCATACTCTTTCCAACATTTCGGCCGGTATCTCACGAATAAATGCTTCAATGTTATCTTCCAATGCATCAATTGAAGCGGGCTTGTCTGTATAGACATGAGCTTTAACATAACCCCACAAAAAATAGTCTAAAGGCGATAAATCGCAAGATCTAGGCGGCCAATTGACCGGTCCCGAACGTGAAATAAAATGTTCACCGAACTCGCTTCTCATTGTTGCGCGTGCTGTGTGGCATGTGGCACCGTCTTGTTGAAACCACATGTCATGCAAGTCAAGCTCTTGCATTTTGGGCAAAAAAAAAAGTTGGATTTCATCTCACGGTAGCGCTCACCATTCACAGTTACGTTACGATTCGCATCATCTTTGAAGAAGTACGGTCCAATGATGCCACCAGCCCATAAACAGCACCAAACTGTGACTTTTTCTGGATGCATTGGTAGCTCTTGCAATGCTTCAGGCTGACATTCACTCCAAAATCGACAATTCTGCTTATTTACTTACCCATTGAGCCAAAAATGAGCTTCGTCGGAAATGGATGAAGCGCGCGATGAACTTTCTTAACAGAGCACGCATTTTGATAATAAAATTCACTAATTTGCAAGCGTTGTTCGTTTGTAAGACGATTCATGGTTAAATTATAAACCAAATTGAAGATGTTTGACAGTGAAACAAAACACGAAACGTGCGTCAGCTGTTTAAACCAGTGTTGCCAAAAATATAATAGCTAAAAAATCACCCGTTAGAATATAACTCTAGTAATTATTTTAAAACTTCATTCCTAACATTTTGAGCAGCAGTTTCTCTTCAATAGTGTGCGTATATGGGTGAGGCATATTACTTGTTTTGTACATAGAAAGTTTTGAGTTTCGGTTAAGCAGCCAGTAAAGTTGTTTAAACTTTGCGTTTATCTGGATTCTTTTTTTTTTTTTTTTTGTAATCTGGTGCTTCCACGTCAGTATATATAGGCCCAAGTATCTTACCACGTTGGCTATAGGAGTATCTGAGTTATTTATATGAACGTTTAATGTAGGGTAGTCTAGTCGTGTATATAATTTGCTGGGTTTTTGTATCATTAGTTTTTATATTCCACAGTTTGAACCATTTTGTTGTTTTATCAATTGCAGACTGTAGCTTAGATGTTGTTTGCGAGATATTCTCCTGGAAGAACTGGGTCATTAGCAATTGAGGCTAACATAGCGACGTTATTGTCAGGTACGGGAATGTCCGAAGAAGTGTACATAGTACAAAGCAGCGGACCAAGAACGCTGCCCTGAGGAATACCGGTTCTGATTACACACAGGGTAGAAGTGGAGTCGTCGAATTTAACATAAAAGCGACGATCGGAGAGGTAGCTTTTAAGAATATGAAAATAATTTTTTGGAAGCATTTTGTTAAGTTTGTGAAGAATTCCAGTATGCCAGACCTGGTCAAAAATTTTTTCTACTTCAAGAAACACTCCGATGCAGAATTTCTTGTTGTCAAGATCAGTCATAAATTTAAGTGTGACACAATGTATTTGTTGAGTTGTCGAATGTCTTGGCGAAAACCAAATTGGTGAGCAAGATTCAGTATTCTTTGTTCCAAAATAGGCTTCAATTTGTTAATAAGATGATTTTCAAGAACTTTTCCGAATATGGGTAAACGACTGATTGGTCGGTATGAAGATGGTTTAGTAAAGTCTTTACCTGGCTTAGGTATTGCAATTATTTCATCAATTTTTCATAGATTCGGAAAATAATGGGTGCGAAGAATGGAATTAAAAATATTTCGTATGTAGAGGATCGTCTTTAAAGGTAACTCTTTTAGGACAGCCCCTGTAATCTGGTCATAGCTCGACGCTTCTTTCTTTTTTGAAAGTGTCAAAATTGGTTTTAGGTGATACGGTTGGTGCTGATTTTAGGGCCGCCTGTTGGATAGTGTCATTAATATGTATCACAGCACTTTCGAATTCATCTTGGCTTTTTAGGGGAATATTAATTTCTAGATGATTTTTAATGAATTCACGGAATTCATTAGTCAGTTTTTTTGTTATAAATTTCGCGAATTTTGTATTTCACCTCTAGAAAGGTGAGAAGGAAAGGCGAGTAGTCCGAAGAAAGGTCAAATACGTTTTTGATGTAGAGATGTTGTTAATTGAAGTCTTTTGTTATACAGAAATCTATAAGATCCGGGATTTTGTTCAGGTCTGTAGGCCAGTAGGTTGCTTCATCAGAACTTATATGGTTTCCTTTGACTGCTCGTATTGCAATCTGAAGATTTTTGCCTTTTGTACTCATGCGATGAGTTTAGCGTTGAAGTCACCAACGCAAATTAACCTTGGAGGAAGTGTTTTAAAGAAGTGTATATACTCTTCGCTTCTAATGTTATGGGGGGCTGTATATCGAAGAGACTATGAATTTACCACATTTGTCAGACAAGACAACGCTCGAAGACTGTGTGTGCTTGGTGGAGTAGTTAATTAATTGTCATGTGTTGTTTTGTTGTTTCCGAGATGAGCGCTATGTCTATGGAGAATGGTTGTAGACCATTCAATTTCCAGATTAAAATTTTTAGTTTAGCGTCCATGTTGTTTGTTTTTGATTTCTTTTAACACGTTAATAACGTTCATCATTTTGTCTATTGAATTGACCAGATTTTGTATCATGGTTTTGAGTTCAGATAAATCATTTTATATAGAGTTTTGTCGGTAATAATTGGTTGATTTATATTTGATGGGAGATTGGGTTGCGGGATAATTGATTGGGAGTTACATTTTTCAGTTGCAGATTTGGCATTGCCGTAACTTAGGCCAGGTATCACAATGCTTGCAAGAGCAGGTGACACTTCTATCTTTTGCGTAATGCGGGGAAGCGTCGGAGTTTTAGCGGTTTGTAGATTTCGCAGCTTTTGTAGTTAGCAATATGGCAAAGAGCGCATTTAAGTAACCCGCCGTCTGGGGAAAAGTCGCAGTCGATTGTCTTGTTACATCCAGCGCAGTTTACGCAGATTGAGTTCTGGGTGCAATAATTTTTTGTATGGCCATATTTTTGACAATTGCCGCATTGCGCTTTAGTTTTTTTGTGATGTGGAGGCTCAAATAAAATCCTGGTATGAAGTAGGGTATTTATTTTATAAATGTCCTGGTTATTTGAATTTTGTTTAATTTCTATAAAGTAAAGTGGAAGAGTCCTTTTGGTGTTTTTTAGCTGTATATTGTGAATTAACTGAACTTCGTGATCGTGTGCATATAGTTCATTTTTTATTTCATCTATATCGGCATTCGGATGCATGTTCCTAAGTACTACTTGGAAGTTACGATCGTTTTTTACTTTGAATGTGTAGTATTTTGTACTTTTTTGGCGTAGTATTTTTATAACCGCAGAGTATTGTTCCGGCTCATTTGTCTGAATCCTAACTTCATTTTTAGGTAAACTTTTTAGCAAAAAATTTTTCGATCCAACTTTGTCCGTTAGCGCATGAGTAAGGGCTTTAAACTGTTGTACATTCCTTACGTAAGTTGGGGGAGGCTTGTTTTTTTTTTTAATTTTTGGTTTGGTGGCTGGTGAGATAAGTAGTTTGATGAGGGGTTAAATGATTTTGAGTGGGAATATTTTTTTTTTTTTTATTTCAATAACAATAACAAACAAATACTATAGTTTCGCCCCGTGGTACTGCCGTAAAGCATTGTGGCAAACTCGCAGGCAACATCCTTACCAAGCTTTCTGGAGTGGGGGATTTACCAAAAACTGTGCCAAACAAACTCCTGGCAGTGGCGAACCTGGGGCAAACGAACGCACAGTGCTCGGCGTCTTCAACCACATCACCCTCACACAAGGGGCACAGAGGCGTATTGTCGTGACCAAAACGATGGAGGTATGCCCAGAAGCATCCCTATGCGCTGAGGAGCTGTGTCAGGTAGAAGCTGACTTTTCCATGTCGCCTCCCGTATCAGGTGTCTAGTCTCGGGATTAGCCGGTGGGTCCAGCGGACCTTGCTTGAGCTGTCCCAACGAAGTTGCCATTCTGTGAGACCGTCGCGTCTGATTACTGCTCGCTGGGCAGCCCCTGTCATAACCAGAAGGGTTTGATGGAGATCGGCTCGCTCTTTGGCCAGCAGATCGATGGGTATCATGCCTGCGATGACCAATGCCGCAACATCAGAGGTCGATCGAACGAGCAGAACCGTATGGAGCAGGGACAGTGGGTTGTCTCAAGACCCCTCCTGTAGCTTCTTGTTTTGGTGGCAGTTGTCCAGATAGGTGCACCATAGAGGATACTGGACTTTACTAAGCTCTGGAGTAGTAGTCAGCGCCCTTGTTTAGTGCCTCTAGTGTTCAGCATAATGCGAGAGAGCGCCCGAGTGGTTTCCGCTGCCTTGGTATTAGCGTACTGAAGATATTCCCTGAAGCATAGCTTTGTGTCTAGCATTATGCCCAGGTACTTTATAGCTCCGCTGGAGCACCAACCCGAATATTAGCCGTTTCAACTTTCTTCCGCGAAGAGATAAGCAGTGCTTCTGTTTTGTGCTCCGCAAGTTGGAGGCCAGCCTCGTGCAGCCACTTGTAGACTCTGTCTATAGTAGCGTTGCATACACGTTCGGCTTCCTCCAAATGCTTGGCCACAACTACCACGGCGAGGTCGTCTGCAAAGCCAATGGTTGTAGCTTTGGTGGGAAGTTCCAGCCGTAGGATTCCGTCGTACATGACGTTCTCGAGCAGAGGGCCGAGCACAGAGCCCTGGGGGACACCTGCCGAAACCACATATTCAGCAGTGCCAGCATCTGTTTCAAAAAGTACTGTGCGCCCACTGAGGTAGCTGTCAATAATTCTAACCAGATATCCAAGATACGAGTCCTTTTGGCCGTGTTGAAAGCGTTGCGCACATCAAGAGTGGCAACCAAGCAATAGCGATTGGTGCCGCCCTTCCACCTGGTACCCGCAATAGCCACCTGGGCAATGCACGTCAGGTGTTCGATGACGTCCAGAGTTGACTATCCCTTGGTAAAGCCGTACTGATTTGGCGGAAGTCCTCCCGCTAGCGTAACAACTTCTTCTAATCTGGTGCAAATAATCCTCTCCAAGATCTTTGCAGCCGTATCTATCAGGCAGATAGGCCGGTAGAAGGAAGGGTCACCAGGTGGCTTGCCGGGCTTCGGGATGAGAACTAGCTTCTGCCGCTTCCATATTGCAGGAAAAGTGCCAGACAGGAGACAGATGCTGAAAACCACCGCAAACTGTTCAGGGCGCAGGTTGATCGCTAGCTGGATAGCGTTGCTATGGATGCCATCGGGGCCAGAAGCTTTGCCCAGTTTGATTTTCCTGGCAGCGGCCAAGACCTCTGACAGTGTAACCTCGGGGATACTTATTCGGGTACTGTCACGTGTTGACGGTGCCCTCTCATACGGGATCTTGGGAAAGAGAACTTCCAAGATACGCAGCATTTCGTCGTGGGAGCATGGCACTGCTGGCCTACAGGATCCGGTTTTCTTGACCACCAATTTATAGGCCTTACCCCAGGGGTGTAGTTCCGCCTCATCGATGAGATTTAGGTAGCACTGCCGCTTGGCGTACCTGATCAGATCCCTGAGCGCCTTGCTTTTGAGACTATATTGTCTTGCTAGGGTTGGGTCACTGTTGCGTCGCCTTATTGCAAGCCTTTTTGCTCGGAAGTATTCAGCACGTGCCTCAGTAATGGGCTTGGGCTACCAGTAGACCTGCTAATGGTGGCGCCTTTACCATAGCCTAGTGGCCATGCTCGCGTTGCACGCTGTAAGTACCGATTGTGTTAATTCTTCCGCCGCATGCTCAGTGCTAGTCGGGGGAGTGACCACATTGAACACACTCTCAAACAGTGCCGGATTCAGCGATTGCGGTTCGAACCCACTTAGGGTGTGGGACCTGGCCGGGGCTGGACCCGGGAGAGAGATGCTGCCAAGGATCGCCTGGGGGTCGCTACCTTTGTAGATGTCGCTTACCCTCCAGCTGGTCGTGTTGTAAATCGAGGAACTTCATCTTGTGTGGACTTTTGAAACTGCTTCTTGGTACAACGGGCGCTTCGAACTTCCCGGTGAGTGCGCCATGTCTCGGGCTCATTTCCGAGTGCAAATGATGCACTTTGGGGCGCTTGGCCACGACTTAGCCATATATCCTGACTGACCGCACTTATATCAAACTCTTGACAGGTCGAGGGAGCTGGAACATTGCCTTGATAGATGGCCAAATTCCAGGCACTTGTAGCACTTCTTGGGGTCCAGTTTGCGCCTGATACGGCAGTTAACCCATCCCAAACGAACTCTACCTGCTTGGACCAATTTTGTAGGGATGGTGGCTGGTAGCCTGATTATGGCGATTTGAGTCGCGCCATACGCCTTCCTTAGAGTGGCCTGTACGTCTGATGGAAACAAGGTGTCGTCCATCTCCAGGCGAGTTTGGAGCGCTTCGATGAATTCGCATGGCATTGTAATGTCATCGAGATCACAAACTTCAATGAGCGCCGTCTCCGTGAGTTTCACAGTATGTGCGGCAAGCCTACTAGAAATCTCCTGCTGGAGAGCCTCAGTGTTAGGGTCGGCCGCCTTTGACATTTTAATCAGTAGGTCCCCTTTTACCGTCTGACTGATTCAGAATATCGGCGAAGGATTTTTCGCTGGGCACCTTGACTATAGTAGCGTCAGGCCGCGTGGGTTTAGCCTTCGGCTGAGCGTTTTTCTTTGTCACTTGCTACCACTTGTCACCCTGGCCTGCTCGCTGAAGAGCCGCAGGTGATGGTGGGGCAGGTATGTTGCTCGGTCTTCGCTCAATTACATGAGCGTGGGGCATGCTTCACTTTCGCTTTTTGTTTGATTTAGAATATTTTTTATGCTTTGAAGTTAAATGTGTAATTAGAGACACTATCTCATTTACAGTATAATTTCACTGTAGTTTATTTTAAGATTAGCAGATTATAACAGCGAACACATTGAATTACGTCCATTAGCAACAGAGGTTGAAACTGAACTTCATATATGTGAATTGAAAATGTTACAGGCTTATTGTTCATTACGCTCACATTCAACATCACCCACACATGTTTAATATGCATAATGTATATGAAGTAGGAAAGAAACAAAGCCATTCACTATTGCACTCCATTGTCGCCGGTGCATAGTAGTACAACAGCGACGATAGAAGTTATAGAAATCATGACTAATAAACATATTAGTGGTCACTTGCTGGCATAGTCACAATGTGTACAACAACTACAACATTCAGATAAAATTTCTCTCGGAGTTTTTTAATGTTTCCATTCTTATTAGCAGCAGCTAAGAAAAGCAATAATCTATTACGAGTACACAGCAATAAAAAATTGCTAAGAGCGCACACAAGCAAAAGAGCGTAAGCATTTCTCATTTACTTCTAACTCACTCAAAAAAAAGAGCTTAAGTGAATTTAATTTTTATGAGTACAATTACATTAAACCTACAATAACAACAATTGCAATTTCTGTTGTTGATATTGGGTTGATGTCTTGAAACAGGTTGTTATCTGGTTAAGTGAATGCTGGAGTAAAGTTAATTTATATTGTTCTTTAAATAATAAATACATTTCATGGATAACTTTTTATTATTATTATTATTATTATTTTTATTTATTTAATTAATTAATTATTTAATCTTCTATTTTTTCTTTTTGGTAATTATCGCTTTATTCAAAATTACGGAAAATTCTACTAGATTCGATTTGTGCATACGACACACACGATAAAGTGCGGCAGGAAAAATTTATATATGAATATTTAGTCATTAATATTTTAAAATTGCTGCCGTGTATCTTTGCTGTCCGTTATTACATTAAATTTTGGACATTAACTATGTTACGATGTCACTGTGTGCAGCTCAGTGACTTCTAGCCACCAGTTTACCGGTGACTTCTGTTTTTTTAGTAGATTCTTTTTCATTTCTTACTTTTTGGCTTCGGTTTCCTATCAAAGCCTTCAGTTACTTTAATATATTTAAAATTTTTCCTTATCCAATTTTTTGACTTTCTACAAGCGAAAAACACGTCGTTCATTATTATATATTCTCTCTCAACTGTGAACGCGACCGATCGACTTAATCAATCGTCCTGTAATTAAAATCTAGATATCAATCAATATTAGTGCAAAACATATGAGACAGTGACTCTATTTTATCGCATTTTTCACTGAAAACATAAAAGTGACT